>JANHGC010008344.1:261653-274293 GCA_027560395.1 Boaedon fuliginosus
TATTTCTTTCTTCTCTGTCCTATTGCTTAATCTTGTTTTCTGAAGTAAGGAATAGAATGGCATGGCATGGAATGGAAATAGGAATAGAATCTTTATTGTCACTTTAAATATACACTAACCAGCCTACATTAAAATGAAATTTCATTGCAATCAGCTCTCAAAAGATAATCATTATGCATATATCCAGGACCCAGATTGTTAGGGACAATATGCTGACTGTAAACCGCTTAGAGAAGGCTGTAAAGCACTGTGAAGCGGTATATAAGTCTAAATGCTATTGCTAGTACAATACACACTTACATAACACAGAGGACCATCACAGACTAATTCGAATGTATACATATACATGGCGGGGTGAAGAATCCTGCGAGTTTACAAGATGAAATGCATAAGGTAAAAGCTGTTATAGAATCTAGTAGTCCTGCTATAGATACTTCGAAGCCTCCTCCCAGACAGGAACAACAGAAACAGACCATGAAGTGGGTGTGTGGGGTCCCTAACAATGCTTTGAGCTCTAAGCACATAGCACTTATAAGCAGTATTGTATCCTAAATAATGGGTAGTGAACTTTCTATAATCTTCTCGGCTGTCCTTGCCACTCTCAGTAGGGGCCTTCTATCTGAGGCACTGCTTCCACTAAACCAAACAGCGATGCAGTTTGTTAAAACATTCTCAATTGTCCCTCAGTAAAAAGTGGCCAGGACAGAAGGAGAAAAATGTGCTCTTCTCATTTGACGCAAGAAATGCAAACACTCTTTTGCACGCTTCACTAAAGGTAACATATGAAGAGACAATTTTTTGCCCTCCCCAGGCTCTGGAGGCTTTCCTTGAGCCTCTGGGAGAGTGAAAACAGCCTCCCCCGGGTTCCAGAGGTCCTCCAGAGGCCAGAAATGGGTCCATTTCCAGACTTCCAGAACTTCTGGGAGGCCTGTTTTTCACTTTCCCAGAGCCTTCACACAGGCCCTACACTTACCTGGCATCTAAAATGGGCTGCGTCGAGAGGGGCAGGGCAGGGCAGGAGGGGACAGCCAGTCCTTGCAACTACCGATTCGGCAAACCAGATGTAATATTAACATCCAGTTCGTCTGAACCGGTCCAAACCGGCTGAATCCCACTCGTTTATGGCTGAGAGAGAATGACTGGCTCAAAGTCACTCGGCTGGCTTCATGTCCAAGGCAGAAGTAGAACCGAGTTCCTATTTTTAGTCTGATGCATAATCATTACACTAACTTGGTTGAAAGGCAGATTTTATTATTTTCTCCACAACAATAATCCTATCAAGTGAGGTAGACTGAGAGAGAGTGACAAGCCAACGTTGCCCCTCTGACTTACATGGCTAAAGTGGGACATGAAGTCATGGTCTCCTGCTTTCTGGTCTAATGCTTTAACTATTACACCAAACATTAAACCACTAGACCAAACAATGCCTAACCAAATATATACATCTTACAAATTTAGTGAAAGAAACATAAATTTGAGAAAATGGAATAAAAAGGTCTACAGAGTTTGTATGGAGTATTTTGCAGTGAAAGTAACAAAGAGAGATTAAGTTACTTAGTGTGCACAAAGCTATTTCTAATCCCATGAATCATGCTTCACAAACATTCTGCATAGCAGGGCCTCTGTTATCTAACTTGCTGATTATATGAATTCCCATCCTGTATTTTCTCTTACTACTTTTTCAAGCATCATTAAAGCAGCATTCATCTTATTCCAATCTTAGTGACTTTAGTAAATGAAAAGTAAAACAGTGCTCACAACCTGAAGTTTATTTATTTATTTATTTTTTATTTATTTATTTTATTAGATTTATACCCCACCTCTCTTCCCCAGTCAAGGGGAAGTTGTTAGTATAGTAATCTGGAATGTACATTTGAACATTGTACGCCTTACATTGTGGCTAAATCTGATTTTTTTCTTTCGAAATTCTTTCAAAGAACTTCGGCCTCAACAGAACAACCTTTGGAGTTATTCATCTTGATTAATTGTGTCATTGTTATTTCCAGTACACTAGCATGACAACTCATAGCACTGAATGTGATTATACAGAAGAAGTTCCACTATATTCAAAACAGAACTTACATAACACTGCAGCTCAGTAATTAGTCTTCGTCCAAGCCTGAATTTTAAACCAAACTTAATAATTAACTACATTGTCCTTTATTCAAAGATCCTGTTTCATATAGAGTTAAGCCATAGCTATTGCCATAGGGAATTGCAAACACTGAGAATCAGCTACTTCTAATCTTACTCTCAAACCGTATTAGATTTTAATTATCATGATTGTTTGGTTAGAACATGCAACTCTACATGAAGTGGATCCATTTGACCATGGAAAGTGGACATGAATATCAGCTGTCTAGGAAGTGTTTGCTACAAGTGCCCTATCACCCATCAAAGAACTGCAGATTGATGCCTAAATTACATTTTAGAAACCATATATCAAGGACTGAGTTTACTAACCCTGTTTTTTGTTTAGGCACTTACCCAAATTTGATCTCCTCTGTAATTTTTTTCCTGATAATCACAGATATGTACAGGATTAGCCCAATGACGACAACTCCACATATAAATCCAAGGACTATTGTAAGTGAATCTGTATTTCTAGATTCTAGTGTTGTAGAAGGTGCAACAGATATCAAACCTATAAGAATAAGACAAGTTACAGAGAAAAGGAGACTGCCATCTTGATATAGTTGTGGGGGAGGATCATTATTTGAAAATTCATGGAAGGAAGGGAGAGAGGGAGGGATCTTTATTATAACCAAAAAGTTAGAAATAAAAGGTATAACTAAAACAATGAAACAGAGAAGACTGAAGACAAATGTGATAATTGATATGAAAAGTACATTATAACTCTGGAATTTATGTCTGATTTTCATAGCTACTACACAATATTTTGCTATGGTCTGAATTATAAATGATTTGTAATCTGAAAAAAGGTTGAATATATGAGTATTGTCAGATTGCCCAGCACACTAATGTAAAAAAGTAAAATACAGATATTTCAAAAATTCCTCTAGTTCCAAAACTATCACACAGACACATATGCTGAGGGCACTTTTTTCCCAATAAAATTCAGTGCAATTTCAACGCACTTGCTCATTTCCTGGACCTAATCTACATGGCTTTTCTAAAATGTGTCTTCTTGGAATCTTCCTATAAAGATTTTTCCTACTGAATATAGGAGTATAGATGCTGAGAATTTCAATTCATACTGAATTTGGAGCTTTTCATATAAAAAGCTAGCATTCTATTGTTACACTGTGGCTACATGACTAGAATTTCAACAACTTTATTTTGCATTACTTTTGTTCTCAAAGTTAATTCATATCACTGTATTAATCTGATTTACCATTGCTTGGAATGAACATTGCTACAGGGTCGCTGAAAGGCCCAACTCCACCATTAGTGACAGCAGCTACTTGCACTATGCAGGTGACATTTGTAGCCACAAATGGAATATGGATGGCATTCGTATCTTTACTGGTAGAAAAAGAGTGATTCTTCTGTGAAGAGAAAAAATTTTTTTATTCTATCTAGTGGACAAGTTTCATAGGTACCTGATAGATTTGCAAATAAACTTTTGCCTTTATTTGCTTACAAATAAGCTTAACAGATACTTGGTAATACCAGCACAATAACTATATATTCATGTACAGTAACTATCTTGGTAAATATAGTACTTCAAACACTAGATAGGAACAATTAAAAAGTTGACAATAAGTTATTTAAATCCATTTCACTGCTGTTTGGAACCCATGCTAATTTTTTCCCCATTGTAAACAATAAACAGCTGTGGACGATCAGATTAACTCATTACAAATCTGTCATCTGACTGGCAGGCAAAATAGTATAACTTAACACAAAACAAACAAAGCACATTGTAGGAAGCAGTTTGTACAATTGATGTTTTTTATATTTCCATGCTCAGTCTTCTTCCCTGCCCATTACAAAAACAGAAAATCTCTTGTTTGCTTCCATCATGCTAATTGTGTAATCCCTGATGGTTTAGAACTGATGTGTCATTTAAACTGATCCTTGGTGTATTGTTTTAAAAAGAAGCAAAAAGTAATACACTTAATTTCTACAAAATAGAAAACAGAAGAAAAAAGAAAAGAAATAGGGCAGGCAAATCTGTGGGGAGTCCTAACACAACTAATATCATAATAACAATATTTGCCAACAATCATTTGATTAACCTCCTGGAATACTGTGCAATCTCTGTCTGCTTACTTGAGAAAAAGTCCAAGTGAGCAAAATAGGATTTGGACTCCTATCTACACATGGACAAGATGAAATTGGCAAGAATACTTACTAATTGTTCTGACCCAGCCTTCGCAAGCAATGAGAAACCACTTACTTATGAGTACCCCCCTCTTTAAAACAGGTAGGAACAGTCTTTATTCTCGTTGGATAGACCAAACCAAAAATAATTAGTCACAAATGAAAGTCTTTCCCCCTTCTGAAACAGGGCATGAACAGTATCTGTTCACATGAGAACTCAAGATAAAAAGTCCTTCATTGATTACACCAAGCAGAAACAGTCCCGATTCGCACTGGCTGATTCACTACTTATTATTTCCTAGCAGGGAGACTCTGTTGGCAGACCTGCTTCTGGCAAAGGAATCCGACCTGATTGATATACATGGGAAAACGAACGGTTGTCTGAGACAACAGGCCACTCCCAAACCCCTACTATTTCTTTCCCAAACAGGGAGGGCCTGGCTAGTGTCTACAACTTCTTTTCCCTGAGAGCCAGCTTATTATTATTATTTATTAAACTTATAGGCCACCCAACTCCCATAGGACTCTGGGCAGCTCACAACTATAAAATACAAGCAATAAAAATCTAAAATCACAATAATAGCCATCTAAAAACATACATTAATATAAAAACATATTAAATATATATAACATGCAAATGACACATATACTAATACATTCATATGTGGGGTAAATGGTCCCAAGCCTGCTGACACAGCCAGGTCTTAACAGCCCGGGGGAAGACTAACAGATTAGGGACTGTCCGAATCCCCGGGGGAGCTGATTCCATAGGGTAGTGGGCCACCAGCCAGCATTGCTTAGCTGATGGGACCTGATGCTGCCCATCTCCCCTGTAAGGTGACTCTGGGCAACTCTATTTTTTTAATTTAGAACGGACATGAAGACTTTTTCATTTTACCTAACTCCCATTGGTGGTTACAGTAAAGACTTTTATGACCAGCTTCACACATCACTGTAACCCATGGTAAATTATGTAATTTCTTTGGGATTGGTTTCTTTCTTAGAAACAGTGGTTGCAGCTCAGAACTCTGTTTGGAAATGTGTGTATCTACCCAGAAGACAATGAGAAACTGAAAGAATTGTATATGCCTTAAAAATGATTTGGAGGAAGTGCTTCAGAACTCACATAGGTTCTTTCACAACAGTTGTCTGAAAGAAGGTGCTACTACTTTAACAGTCCTAAGTACTAACTCCTTAAAGCAGCAGCTTCCGCCCCCACCCCCAGTTTCAAATTGAAGGCTGAGAAAAGCTGAACTGCCTTAAACCATGGAGGTTTTTAAAGAAAAGATTGGACAACCATTTATCTGAAATGGCATAGGGTTTCTGAACTAATAGACCTCCAAAGTCTCTTCCAAACTGTGTTATTCCGTTATGTCCAATCTCTTAACAATTTTGAGGTTAGCAGTACATATACAAATGTACAATGCATACATCTCCATCTCATCTAAAAGATTTTTCTGCATCTGAAAGATTTTTTTCTCTTCTTAAATGCCAACTAAACTTTTGAAAAGGCAAACTTAAAAATATTTCACCTACACTGACTTCACCTTCTAACATAAGGATGAAAAACAAAGAACAGAGGTAATTTTATTGCGCTGGAGAGCAGGCTGAGCACAAAAGTGCCCGCAAAAGGGATCAAGGGACAGGAAAAGGACAAAATGAGTGTAGCAACAACAACATGCTTGTTTTTATCTTTTTTGACAAAAACATTGGATTCTGTGCATTGGATACTTCTGGCTGAGTCCTATTAACTGGAAAATGGGGCAGCCTCTTCAGACTGGGAACAAGTGACACACAGTTGCCCAGAATTCTCTAAACTTGCATTTAAATGTCATGGAGAAGACTAAATTGTCACTAGCACCCAAATCAGTTTCAATTGCCAGTCCAGTTTGATTCCCAGTTAATTTCTAAACTTTGATCAGGCAAAAAAGGATTTGGGGATGAACTGTATTAAAAGATAAATCCATTTAGGAAAAAGTTTTGGCATTGCATATTTTATTGGGAAAGCCAGACACACAGATTTATATCTTGCTCTGAGGATCAGGAAGTAACCTTTAGCTCACCATCTGTAACATAAGTTGCTGAGTTAGCGTCTCTATTCTGTGTAGTCAGAAGACTGTAACACTACTGTGCTGATTTCGGTATCTTTGTGCTGTGATTTCTAAATCCTTAAAATGTACTTAAAAAGGGAACAGAAAGCTAAAGTTTTACAGAAAACAAACATAAATAACCTTTTATGGAAAATGTACCATATTTAAATAGCTCAGTGTGATAAGCTCTGAGCAGATATTCATACCACACTGATGAATGTACAATGTATCGTCTGTGCTACACTTTTGGATCAGAAAAGTAACTTTAAGATAAATAAAGTCATCTAGGGTAGAGAAATCGAAATTAAAAAAAAAAACCTAGTTACTTCCCCGTACTTATCCAGAAAACCTTATTTCTGTAGCATAGCTGTTGTTTCTCTGTTTTGTAACACATTTAGCACAATACTGAGGGTGGCCACACTCAGAGATGAAGAGTCTTTGGAGGAAGATTCCCAGCTACACAGCATCTTCAGGTTCAGCTGGTTTAATAGGATTATTTGAAAAGCACAATGCCAAAAGACATCTGGAATTGAACAGTGATTTATACCCTTATCATCCTGTGTCTGGATTACTGCATTATGATATACATGGGGCTGCCTTTGAAGATAGCTTGGAAGCCACAGCTGGAACAGAATAGGCCAGCCAGGCTACTAGAGGAAGAAATTCATTGTTGCAGAATTTTCCTACAAGACCTATAAAGAGGTGGGCCATGATGAATCTTAGAGGCATTATAGGACTGTAATCTCAATCTTGTGACTGCAATCACAATGGCAAAGGGATTCATTTCTGTTTATACAGTTAAGGGAGAGGTCAGCACTAATCTGAATGTGATTACTGTGATACTAAACAATTCCCTGTAAAACAAGGACTACCTAAATAAAATGAGAGAAGTTAGCTATCATTCACCATTACATCCTTTATGATGGCTAAGATATACATGTTGTCCTTGATTTACGACTATCAATTTAGTGACAATGCAGTTACGATAGCACAGAAAAAAGTGACTTATGACCAGTCCTCAAACTTATGACCATCACAGCATTCCCTATGGTCTATGTGACAGCGATTTGGGAATTGGGCAACCAGCATATATTTACGATGGTTGCAGTTTCTCAGGTCTTATATTTATTAATTTATCTTACTTATTTTTATTAGATTTATACCCTACCTCTCTTCCCTGGTCAATATATCACCATTTATAATCTTCCCAGGCAGTTTATGACAAGCATGGTCAATGAGGAAAGCTGGATTCACTTTGTGACTATGGTGATTTGCTTAGCGACTATGGTGATTAACAACCATAGCAAAAAAGATCATGGAACGGGGCATGGCATTGTGATATCTCACTTAATGACTACATCGCTTAGCGATGGAAGTTCCAATCCCAATTGTGGTTGTAAATCAAGGACTATTTTTGAGGAATTGGCTTCATGAAATAGAGTCGAAGTATGGGAAACTTGTATGATCAATTTAATTCAAAGGACTTAAAAAAAGTACTTAGGCCAATATGTATATGAAATTAGTTTTTCCAATGTCCTGGGATTATCATGGCAACCAGAACTGTTGGGATTGCTGTCGTTAAAGAATGTAGTCACAGTATTGTGTTTTACAACCACATCCCTTAATGATAGCAATTCTTGTCCCAATTGCCATTGCAACTCAAGGAGTAACTGTAATTAGCTCAAAGAGCTGAGCTTCTTAACCTGCAATTAGGACTTCTTAGGAAAGCATTATACCAAGGAGAAAAACTGCTCAGGAAGAGATACTCAAGAAGCTGCACAATATTTGATGTTAAGGCCATGCCTGCTGGACAGAGATAAGAGAACAAAAAAGATGACATGTCCTTCTTTTGTAGGAAGTCTGACTACCCTCTATAAGAATGTCTGTTCTTTTCAAGGTATCTTGCTCTTTGTGGAAAGAGATCTCAGACAGAGAATCAAAAAGGAGGTAACCAGAAAGAGAGAAATAGATAGTTTATCTTCTTGACCAGGGGTGGGTTTCTACTGCTTCGACCCAGTTTGGATGAACCGTTTGTTAAGGCTGGCCAGTGATAGCAAACTGGTTCGGTCAGCTTTTCTTAAGGGGAAAAATAAAATTTTTTTAAAAAATTCTTTTTGCCCTTCCACTTGCTCGGATGCTATACCTACCTTTATTCGCTCTGTTTGCAGCACAGCTGTTTTCCGCTTCTGGGCGGGTGGAAGGGCAAAAAAAATTTTTTTTTAACAAAAGCTGATCAAACTGGTTGTTACACCAGTGGAAACCCACCCCTGTTCTTGACACAATTTCTGATTGATCATTTCCTTTTATATCATACAGCACAAGACACAAAAGATAAGAAAGCATGTAAAGCTTTATTTCAGATGTGGATCATGTAAAGTGATCTACATCTGATTGCTTCTTGGATTTTTGGCTAAGATCAAGTGCAGGGGAAGGAAAAAGATCTTTGGTTCAGATTTTGAAAAGCTGTAGCTAATGACAGGCTAGGAGGCATAATTAGACTTGCGTTCTCCCTGTTGGGGGAAGAAAGGCGGGATATAAATCTAATAAAACTTAAACTTAGATGGATATAGTCTGATTCTTGATAAAATAGCTTGTATTCATAACATGATATTTCTTATGCTACCTAAAGGCTGACAGTTGTTCATGTTAAAAAATCATTTCTTTGGGATAGCCAGTGTTGACTAGTTAATCAATATTAATTCATACGTACAGATCGTTCTGAAGTTTTCCATACATGAGAGATCCTGTAGCTCTGAAGTTTGCCATTCATCTGTGAAGCAGGAGGCTTAACCCACTTGACTATTACTGAAGAACTGGATTCGTTTATAGAGATTGTGACATCCAAAGGAGGAGCAGATGGAGCTTAAGAACAGAATACAGATACAAAAAAAAAATATTAAATTTTTTGGGTGGAAACAAAAAACCAACAACAGGAATAAAAACAATATTTACTGGCTTCGTTCTCTAGATCAAGGGGGTGGGATTTCAGCAGACTGCCTTTTACAAATACGTATTTTCTTATATCCCTTTCTATATGTTCAATCCTCCCTAAATTATAGTTCTATGAATAATAGCAGAATCATAAAATATATTTTCATTAAGAACAATTTATACTAAAGATCCAGGGAACAGAGTATGTATCATTCTAAAAGAAAAGCAAGCAATGACAAAATAATTACTTGTAAGTCATTATCTTGCTGAGTCCATAGTTTTATTAGTGTTTTTCATTTTAGAAAGTTTTTTAAGGGTTATTGTGATGGCCCAGGGCATGGCACAAAAGCAACACAGCCAGAGAACAGGTCTAAGTTCCCTTTATTGCTCCAACTTTGTCACCAAATATCTCCATGTTTACTACAAGTCCTGGAGCAAAACTCACATCTTCAGCAGTCTCTGGCTGTGAGTAGTCCAGCAAGCCAAGTTAACCAAACAACAACCAGGGGCAGCTGTCCAATAAGCCAAGTTAGCCAAACAGTAGTAGTACAAACTGGAGTATGCATCTATCTCATTTCACACCACATTTATTTTTGTTTTCCCCTACCTTTGTTTCAGTACACAAATTTAAGGAAGAAACTTACTGTTAAATCATAGAGCATCAGAAATTTTGGCTGACCTATTGCAAATATTCTGGAGAATGATCCTTCTTTCCTTTGTCTACTACCATCATGCTGCCTTGTTCATAATTCTTACCTCCTTCAGTTGTACTGGCCCTAATCCAAGGGCTGAGACTTGACCATCCTACTTCATTCATACAAGAAACACTGATGTTGTAATCCTTCATGGCTGATAGAGTCTGAACAAGATACTCATGTGGTGGTACAGAAGTGTTAAAAGTCATTGTAGAAGTGTTACTTAGTGCATCAACTTCTTTTACCTAGTTTAAAAAATGATAAGCAAATACGGTTAAGGAAAGAATGTTCTGAAAGTATCTCTTCAATTATCCATGCTTAATTTTCTGTTTGAAGAAGGTGGCTGAGGAGTCCTTCTTTGCCAGGGCTGATAGAAAGTATTTTGGTAACAAAAAGTAGCAAAGGGTACTCCTCCGTGATGAGCATTGGATGGATTGAAAAAATCACCTGGCCCTATCTGGGGTGCTGCCATGATGTAGAATTCAGCCACTAAATGAAAGTAATGCTGTTAACAATCCAAGATTTGCTTATTTTTACAAAAGTTGATTAGAACTAAAGTCAAAGATACTCGGGTGGGACTAGTTTTATGACTGAAATTGTTTTGAAGGAAGTAGCCCAAAATATTCATATATTCCGGTTCTCTATGACTACCACAAAACTCATTGCCTTTTACTTGCTGCTGTACTCCATTATGTTACAGGTTTTGGCAATTTGTTTTATACAATTATAATGTAAGGGAGGCCATTCTCTCAGGAGACACATCAAGGCCATCAGGAATGACATAGTCAGTGAGGCAAGGTCATATAATTGTTTAGCCAATCAGATTTGACTATGGAGGTTATCAGAGAGCAAAAGGATGGCACTGTCTCATACTCCCACTTACAGAAGAAAATTGCATGGCTCCCTTTTATAGGCATTTCAATGTCTCAGTGAATAAGGGAAGATACATTTCCCAAGATTTCCAATCCCATTCCTGAGCATACACACACATACACACATGCATTTAACCATGCACAAAAATAGGTACCGTTTCAATTCAGTCTCTTTTCAGCCTTTGCAGCATTCAATAAATAATAGCATTAAATACTATTGTACCCTCTGTAAAGAAAAGCATAAAAGGCATTCAACAGTGCTATGAGATGCTTTGGCAAATAAACGGAGAGGTAATTATAACCAGCTTTTCCTATTTTTGGATTGTTTCATTTCTAAGAGTTATAAATATACCTCTGGCTTTTAATTTCCCCCATGTAGTAAAAAGGAGGTAGAAAAGATTACTTGATTTAAGCATAGTAACTAAACCATGATACCTTTTAAAACATCAACATTTCAGTAATTTTAGTCCTGTTTTTGAATGTTTTACAGTAGTAGTTAATATAAAATATTAACATTTGGAATGAGGCTGATTTTTTAAAACTCTTTAATCTATTTCCAGCGCTTCAGTAACAATGCAGTATGAATACCATCAACATGATGACATCCGGAAAGGAAAGACATTTTCCACCAGCTACGACAGTCCATTTAAGCCACCCTCATTACCTTTTAACTATTTATGTTAAAGGTGAGTTAAAAGGTAATGAGGGTGGCTTAAATGGACTTTGCGCCTAGGAAACTGAAAAGCTAGACTCACCTGCACATAAATTTGCCAGGAAATTTTCCCTTAAGTTTTATTTGATACTAAAAGGAAAAACATTTGCCCTGGCCTCTCAATGGAATGAATCAAGTTTCAGGAAATGCTGATGTAGCCTGGCTATCAACAAGGAAAGGCACTTCCTTGGCAGCATGAAGCAATTATTTAAAACCGTAGCATGATCTCAAAGGGTGAAGACTATAAACCTGCTCTGCGGAAGTGACTCTGTGCCTTTTTTTTTTTTTTTGAGGAATTGGGCTTTCTGTCTATGTGCCATTTTTACTTTGTCATCTTTTTTTTTTTGAATTTTTTTTTATTGGTTTTATTTTTCAAAAACATTAAAATACATCTCAATATCCATTCAGTACGTTCTGAGTTTATACTCTACTTTCTCCATATTCCAGTCCTTTTCTTGTTTGCATCTAATATCTCTTTATTTCTTACTAGAAATAAACCATTTACACCAAGGGAACTGGATTCTACAGATCACTCATATAATCACATTTTTAAACAAAAAGAAAAAAGAAAAACAATAGTATTTCATCTAAATAATGTACCCCTATACTTCTCAAATTATCAATAGTTAATCCGTACTAAGTTATTATTATCAACTATCTCCCTCTTTAACCTTTAAAATATATTTCTCCGTTTACAGTATGTTAGTGAAATCTATTGCCTTTTAAAAATATTTTTACAATTAAAACTATTAATTTCATCTTTAAAAGAAAAGATAAAAGAAAAGAAAAGAAAGGAGAAAATAAGAAAAAAAAAGAAATTTTCCCTTTGCATTTAGAGTATTAATATAACTCATCAATTTAAAAACATATTCATTCTACTTCATAATATATAGAAAACAAATTATCTTATACACATGATCAATTAATAACATATAGATCTTATTTTAACTTTCATCTCTTCTTTTCAATTTCTGAAAGACCCTTCCCTCCCTATCCTCCCCACCCGTTGGTTTCTCCCCATGCTTCCTCCTTCCTGTTATCTTTAATTTCATT
>JANHGC010008345.1:0-16032 GCA_027560395.1 Boaedon fuliginosus
CGAAAGTTGTTCAAAACGGCCGGGTCCAGGGAAGGCTTCTTGAGGAGGGGCCTGACCACAGCCTCCTTCAAGGCATGCGGAAAGGACCCCTCTTTCAACGAAGCATTTATAATCCCCTGGAGCCAGCCGTATGTCGTCTCCCAGCCCGCCGTAACGAGCCAGGAGGGACATGGGTCCAATAAACAGGTAGTGGCTTTTATGGGATCTTTATGTTTTCCTATTTTTTCTACCGGTAGTTATTTCTCACTGATATATCTCCAACTATTGCAATGCCAGTTATCCATACTTGTTTCTTTATAACTATAGTCATGCCTGGCTTGTTATGGGCTAAATATTTATCAGTTTGTATTTGGAAGTTATCACCTTAATGACTTCATTGTTGACTATGTTTTCAGTGTTGTGATTCCAACAATTCTTTGCTGCTAGTAAGTTATCTTTATTATTGTCATATTATTATTGTTGGCCTTCATATCTACTGAGTTCTTTCCAAGAACCTAGAAAGCTATAATGCATTGTTGTAGTGTATAACATAAAATAACATAGAATAACAGGATCAGAAAGGACCTCGAAGTCTTCTACTCACTTCTTGAATAAAAGACTTTATACTATTCCAGATAAATGGTTATCCAATCTCTTCTTAAAAACCTCCAATAATGGAGCACCTACAACTTTTGGAGGCAAACCATTCCAATGATTAATTATTCTCATTGTCAGAAAATGTATTCTTAATTCTATGTTGGATTTATCTTTAATGATCTTCCCACCTGTACTTCTTGCCCTGCCCTCAAGTGGTTTGGAGAATAGGTCAAACTCCTCTTCTCTATGACAGCCCCTTAAGTACTAGAAGACTGCTACCATGTCACCCCTAGTCCTTCTTTTCATTAGACTAAGAAATACACAGTTCCCTGAATCTTTCATTGTACTGATTAGTCTCCAGATCCCTTATCATCTTCATTGTTCTTCTCTGTACTCTTTCTAGAGTCTCAACATTTGTTTTGTATCATGACCAGAATTGCAGTATAAAGCAGTATTATGACTTCAGGTGATGCTGATACTATCCCTTAATTAATGCAGCCTATAACTGTATCGACTTTTTGGGTCTTATCTAACTGGGTGTCAATTGGGATATCTAGATCCTTTCTACAGAGTTGTGTTTTTAATGGTGTAACAGACAGCCCATAGTTGAATTATATTCCAAAATGCCCCTAGAGATTCTAAGTTAGAATCAGTGTATTCCTTGTTGAAAGTTATATGCTTTCATTATTTGAAAATAATAAACTGACATTTCAAAATTTTGTCAAACATTATCATCCAAAGTATTTTTTTCTACTACAAAAAAACCTAGAAGGTTTCACAGCAACCATATCATACTGTAAACCTTTTGTGAAAGCTACAGTCCCTGTTCAATTATTTTGTTTGTTAGGAAAAAAAAGCAGTAACGTACTTTTATCTGAAGCATTACATTTTAAAAAATAGCAAGTTATTTTTCATGTTTTATCAGTTCACTTGTACTGAAAGGAAAGAAAACAAAAAGGAAGAAAGGGATGACTGAGTGAGTAAGGTGTTGTCAACAAGGCACGGAAGAAAGCCTTAAGATGATGAGTCAGCAAGCTCTTTGCAGACTAATTATCTTCATGTGTTGTAACTGCAAAAGATTTCACTTTGCACCATAGAACCGCCACTCTCGCTTTAAAAATATTTAAGTCAGCAATTCTTTGGATATGTCTCTAGCACTAACTGAAACACAAGAGTCCCCCTTGCAAAGCAAAGGACAAAAATAAATGCTCTCTATTACTGTTATTCCCCTTTAAATGGGACCTGTGAGGACATTATTAAAGCCCAAAAGTTACAGCAAAGAGCTTAAGGGACTGCACTTAGAATTCTCAAGGATCTGAAATGAAGAGTTCTGCCCATTATGGCTACCAAGGGATCAGAGTTTAAAGAACACATACAGAAGACAACATTGACCAGATGTTTACTTACATGTCTAAAAGAGCTGTGAGGTGCTGCTATTGCTCCTGTATCTTCCAAATAGTCATCCCAACTGAACTCTGCTTCTTCCACAACAGATCCTGCATCTACAATAATCCAGAAACAATGAACGAATCTTAAATGGAAAGATGTAATTGTCTTAGTACTATAAATTTCTTTACTGTAAATATTTTTTCCCACTGCTTTGAAGTCATAGGAATTATTCTATTGAAATTGTGTACATTAAAATGTACATAACTTCCGAATAATATAGATGATATGTACTAGTATCAATTAAACAATGTCACTTGTCTGTCAGATATCAAAAGTAGCAATATGAATTACTAAAGGCTCTATGCTGATATAGTGGCTTAACACCTAAGCTGTAAGAGTTGTTTTTTTTTAAAAGATAGAATGTACCTTATTTCAAGGGTAATGATGGAAATTGTATGAAAAATATTTTAAATTTTAAATTGATTTGGAAAAGAATAACAGGTTTATGAAGTAGGCACTAAGCAATTTGGAGATATAAAAGGGCAGCTGCTTTTTCATAAGCACCTTGGATTTGTGACCTATGCCCACAAGCAGCATTTTTTTGGTTTTATATATTGAAACTATCCTTAAACAAAAATATACTTTTGGAGTTACTGATGCTCTTTTTCCTGAATGGTATGCACTTTTAATTTGGAAAAGTATACTTCTATGGACCAATATTTGGGCAGTTTTATTAAAAAAAAAAACCACAGGTGCAAAAACTGTGTGAATGAAGCAAAAGATCCATAAAAATCTCACATCTTGCTCTTCTTCTACCATCTAGTAATTGTTCAAGGTTTTGCCTGATCTAACTCTGATTTAAGTTCTCAATTACTGCTGGAAGAAATTCATTCACTTAATATGTATAGTATGTTTTCACAAATGCCTAATTGTTATTATACAGATAGTCCTCAAGTTACGAACATTTGTTCAAGCAATTGTTTGATACATTACAGTATTGTGAATGTTCAGTGACCGTTTGAAGCTATAATGGTGCTGAATGAATGGTATTTACACAAAGTCCCTTAAGTTACAGCAGTCTGTAGCACCCATATGGTCACATAACCAAAATTAGGATGCTTGGCAGCTCATCTGTATTTATGACAGCAGCATCAAGAAAATGGTAGAAGTAGGTGGTGGAGCACAGCTCAGCAAAAGCCTTGAAGTGCAAGGGACCAAAAGAACAAAGAAGGGGAAAGGGAGGGAGTTGAAATGGAGGCAGTCCCTTATCAAAGCCCGGAGCTGGGAGGGCCCAAGCGGCAATATTGGATCCTTGGATAGTGACTGATGGAATTCAATTAATGACAGCAGCAAGAACTGCTGGGATTGCCAACTTTTTTTTGTAATCATTTTGTAATCCCTTGCATCGTGATGGAGTCAGGGCAATTGAATGGAGCAGTGTTTACTGGCTGGATGCCCTTCCTGTTGTCAATGCAAGGTTCACAGCTGATATTTACTCATTGTGCCCAGAGAGAGAAATAACTGCCGCTACCTAGGACTGAACTCACAGCCTCCTGATTGTGAGGCAAGAGCTCCGCTTCTAAGCTACTGAACCACTCTGGGATTGCCAACAAGGTCACGTGAAATTTCACTTTATGATTGCATTGCTTAGTGATGGAAATTCCAATTCTTAACTACTGTGGTAGCTCAAGGACTATCTGTATGGGGACATACATAATGAGTCATTCCTGAATGAGGAATATGGCCTTCCAGATATTGATGAGCTATAATTCCCAGTAGTTGTCACTAGTCATGTTGCCCGAGGCTACTAGAACGGGCATTCAGCAAAATTTAGACAGCTTAACAGGTTTACCTGCAGATAGAAAAACCTAAAATTATAAATACTTGTCAATATTTGTAAGACACCATGAAATAATTTGCTTAAAATTGTTCAACCCCCATATGCTTCTTTAGTCAAAAAGGTATTATAGCAAAAATTAGCCAAGTTAAAGTAAAGCTTTGGGCATTGGCACAAAAAGGACTATAAAGATCTAAAAAAATATGTTTGAGTCTGATTACTGGTTCTTTCTGCAAAATAATAAGTGTATATTGAGTTTTTATTAAGAATCTGATCTTTCATTCAGATCTAACGTATTTTTTTAGCTTATATATTTTAAGCCAGGCTTTAAAATGTAAGGGTTCAAAGACAGAAGAATAAGATACAGGAATACAGAATTCTCCAGGAAATAGTACAGGACTAGATGTTGGCAATATTCAAAAGCAAAATGTTAGATATTTATTTCAAAGCATTTCTGTATTCTTGCAACCTACATTGTAATCATGTACAAAAGATACACTGAAGGATTTAACAAAGAACAGGCACAAGGTACGCCATAATCTTTAACAATGTTGGAGCTGAGGACTGCCAGCAGTTAATCTGCTAACAGCACAAACAGATGGGACTCATGGGAGACAGAAGGAGGAGCTTACTTATGGGATAGCCTATATTTTTTTTAAACTGCAGTTTTATCCCTTTTAGAGCATATTGTTACAACCTAGATCTGCTACAAATATATTCTGACCTATTATCTTCAGTGGAAGAAATGGGAAAATGTATTTCATTTGTTCATGTATATAATACATGCCATGCAAAGCAAAGCAAAAGATACAATATAAATAAATTTGAGACACATATAAAACTCATTGTTCTGAGTCTACTATCTAAAGACTACATATGCCAGATTTATCTGTAGTCCATTTTGTGCATTCTGGGAGTCCCAACTATGACTAGCAATAGTGGATAGAATACACGTGACTGCTTCTCTATGCATTTTTAATATATTGGTTCAAGGCAGGTGCATTTCTCTTGAGTTCTTTCCTACCATCCTCTGATACAAAAAAACATGGCCAGGTAGTTTCTTAGGGTGCAAATGGAATATATGCTAGGTTGTGATTTAGGAACTAGACAAAGATGGGAGAAACGTAAGTTCAAGTCCATCTTAAGCCATGAAGACACATCAAGTAACTTTGGGCCTTACTGGGTCCTCGCAAGAATAAAATAGAATATTTAAGAACTATACTATAGGGATGCAATAGTTGTTCTGCAAATATGTATACAGTCAGTAGAGAAAAGCAAAAAATTTTTTTCCTCCAATTGGAGGGTGTCCAGATTTTTCTGCCAATACATGGCAACACAAATGTACTATATATTAATTTTTGAAGGAGAAAAACAGGATATAAAGTGAACAATCAGGTGGCCCAAAGAGCTGACTGGTTCAGGTAAGGACTAAGGTATTGGTCCTACACTGGTTCAGTATAACTGTGTATCTTCTCTATCCTTTTCTGATTTTATTTCTTATCTTGGATTTGAGTTAGGTTCTGCTATATTAATATATGAACATGAGTAGTTTTGCCAGCATTCCAATTTCTCCTGAAGGTGTTCAGTTCCTGGTATTTCTATACATTCACTGCATTAGCATAAGCAAAATATCACTTCCTTACTTAAAAATACTTCATGTAATTATCAAGCTTCCAAGAATTTTTAATCTTTCTATATTTTGTAGTTTATACTTGTTATAATCATTTATTGTCCTAATGTTACCCTCTCAGTTTTATTTCTACCTTAACTTACAATAATACTATTTGAAAACTTAATCATTTCTTTAACCATCATCTCTTTCTCTCTCTACAATTTTAATCATTAATTTTTTGTTAACTCCTCTCCCAGGCTTCTCAGCTAAGTCTCTGTCCCTTCTTTCTTCTTTTTGATGTTGCTTTGTCAATCCTCTTTTCGCTGTTTTTTCTTTCCCCTCATTTTGCTGCTTCCATTGTTGATTTAAATCCTCCTTTCGTTCATGTTCCATCTGCTGTAATGCATATCCGCTTTGCTGCACTGGATATTCTCTTTGTTCCTCTCTCTCTGGTGTCAGCTCCATTTTGTCATATGCATTTCAATCTTCTTTCAATACATATCGGGTATTATCATCCACCTTTTAAGCCGTCATTAATTATACTCTTCTCCCCCCTTGGTCATATCCCAGTTGCTGCGCTAAATTTTTTTGTTTGCTTCGCTGGTTCCACTTGTCTCTCCCTCTCCAGCTTTAGCTCTACCACATCATAGGCATTCCATTCACTGTTGACTAGTTTAAAATATTGCTTCCCAGTAGAAGTATCTTAACTATCAAGTTCATCATTCTCTGGAGGTCTGGAGACATTGTATCAGACTCTTTCTCCATTTCCGCCAGCATTCTCTAATGCAATTGTAGCCACTTTAAATACGAAATCAGTCCAGTCTCAGTCTCTCTCTCCCTGCCAGCCCAGAAGTCACTTTCCCTCTCATCAATTAGAAACACTTTTTGTTATTTTCAGCACAATTCTCTTAACATATAAATACACCGTTTTGATCAATAATTAGAGATTCTTTGTCAGGTTGCATTTCTTGGGCTAATTATGAATAAAAAGTGTCATCTTACCCAATAACAACTTTGATCACTTTCATTTCTTCCTGCCCGATCTTGTATTCAGGCTGACTTCGACTTTGAGGCAGCAATTATTAACTGCCACTAGACACCATCTTTGGCTTAGGGGATATCTTGGTCCAGAAGGAGAGATGCGGCTCCTCCACCTACCAGGGGTTCTCCTTTGCTTCACAGCCCCTACAAGGCAGCTCTGGCTCTGTTCAGAACCCTTCAATGGGCAAACCTGGATCGGGGCCGCAGCAGTAGCAGTCCCTGCATCCAGTACTGTCAACAGTCAAACCGGAAGTTCTTGGTATTCCGGAATAGTTCTTAAAGCAGTACAGCTAAGGAGGTTGACAAGTAAAGTCAAACAACCCGTGATTCTCCAGAGTCTTTTCAGCCCTCAAATTAGGAAATTATCAGTGGAGCTTATAGTTTCTTTATTTTGTTAAGGCATACAAAAAAATGAGTGGGCACATGTCTGCCCCTGCTAGTATGCACACCACTACTTCCTGATTCCTTAATCTTAACAGTAGATCTCTGCAGCTTTCTTTTAAAAGAATGTGAGTCTACATTTCCATTTGTCATGTTTCTTCAATAGTTCTTTTGGTTGCTAGGCAAAAATATTTCTATTTTTGATGGGACAAGAATGCTTGAGGATATAGTATTGTGCAGCTTTTCCTTTCTTCTTCTAATGTGCTGAGCTCATGAAATAATTTATAAATATAGTATAAGGGAATTCAAAGTCGTCCTTGTAAGGATGAGAAATATTACTTCTGGGTTCTTGCTATTATGTTATATTGAACCCGATGAAGGCCCTTGTGATGTCACCTTGTGTTTTGTGAATATAGTGACAAAAATGTGCTATGGTTATACTTCTAATTTCCCTAGATCCATTCAAGATTAGTAGGCATGTGATTATTGTCACTAGAACAATTTCCACTGCAGTTTTTCTAATGCCTCTGCAGACATTTCAGGGATTTCTGAGTCATTTTTATTTTTTGAATTTTTTTCCCTTTCCAGGATCAGTATACACTGTATATAATGACCACTCTGATAGCAACACGACTCTAATTATAAAACAGCTTAAGCATGAGTGCAGGACTGCTCTATAACCAGCACTTTTGTACTGGTCCATAACTGCAATTTTACATTTAATGTGGCTGTTGAATTGCTGATAGAATGACCAGTCTATTCAAAGTAAACCAAATTTGGAATATATATATACTCTGTGTATGTGTACGTGTGTGTGTTTGTGTGTGTTTGTATAAACAGATAAGAAAACCAGTTTTATGTCTATAATTCAAAACCATGTCTCAGTATTAAACTTCATATTATCATTAGTGCTTCAGCAATAAATACCGGAATTAACTAATGTTTCAAAACAAAATAATGTAACATTATTTATCAATGTGTTTTGTTTTCATAGGAAGTGAAGTGGGGAGGGTAA
The DNA here is from genome assembly GCA_027560395.1 of Boaedon fuliginosus. NCBI lineage: Eukaryota > Metazoa > Chordata > Lepidosauria > Squamata > Lamprophiidae > Boaedon > Boaedon fuliginosus. The sequence goes on from JANHGC010008345.1 coordinate 7,852, forward strand.
TCAAAATCCAAGATTAATTTAAGTTGTCAGTATGTTAGTTTGACATGTGTGAAAGATTGCATCAAAGATCTCAAACGTATTATGACATTGTTCATTTTTGTCAATACTGTATATTACTTAAAAGGAAAATATTATACATGCTCAAAATGATGCATGTCAAGGTATTAAAAATGAAATCATAATAAATATTAATTCCAAATGTTAAATATATAGTTTTTAAATTCTCAACGCAGATAAATTACAAAATATAAATATAACATGGTATAACACACCATACGTGGCATTTAATGTTCTGCATTAAAAATTAACTTATGTAAAGAAAAATCCTAAATTCTATTTTTATATACTCCAGACTTGTATAAAGAAATTGAAGCAATGACTTATTTGGGGGTCAAATGATTCTAAATACACTGAGATGGCATAACTTCCATCTCCAGAACTATAATACCTGTCTCATGCTGCTGTTCTCCATTCATTTCCACAGCAATCTGGTAATACGCCTTGGGAACAGAAAGTAGAAAAACTCAACCCAGTCACTGTCTTGATCTCATCAGCATCCCAGTGTCTGCTTCTTCAAGCTTTGTGTTGAAGTAAAAACTGTGAAGAAAATTTAGAGACACATTTTTATCCTTAAATCTACGGCTAGGTTTTGTTTCTTTCATTTCTATAGAATTAGAACAAACACAGTCAGCACTTCTACTTGATTCTATGCCAGAATTGACTTTTTTCTAATACGGAGGTGATTTTGTTACAGAAATCTACAATGCTAATGACTATTATAAACAGGAGACTAAAATAATGACACAGGTTCACTTTTAAGGTATAAATTCATTTTGTCTCACTTTTGTATAACTTAAGTCCATCAAAACTAAAAAGGTCCTAATTTTGCATACCTCAACTAATTCCAAGTAAGTATCATAAAGCACATAAGAAACTTTTGTCACAGTTTAAATATCTGCAAAGTTTTCAAACAATTCTAAGTGTATTGTTATACCATCAAGTAGGTATACCCTAGTATCAGCAATAGATAAACTGGCTGGGTAACTAGAAATAGATTGCACTGTTAAATAAGTAATCTTTTGATTGAATCTTTGTTGAAGGAACTTAACATTCTTATTAAAGAGCCACACATATTGGTGGGCACAATATTGATATATGCTTGTTAACTAGGTCTTCTGTATATTGTATAAAAACATCCACTATTTTGACTTCAGAACCCAAAAGACTGCCAGAGAGGTTATATCAGCAACTGTTATTATGATAGTTGGCAAAACACTCTGGGAATTGAATTATGTAATATTAGAGACATACTATTCCTTAAAGATAAAGAATGATAAACAGAAAAATACGAAATGCATATTAAAACAATATACTTATTATATTCATTGATATGTTAATTATATTTATGCCAAATGAAAATTAGCAAATTACTAGCAACAGTAGTATAATACAAGTACTCAGAAAGTTTCCGCTCTTCGAAAGCAAGACAATTAAAAATTCAATTTAAAAAAAAGGACAAAGGAATAAATCTCACCATGCTAAATTTAACTTGTGGCAAATTCTCAGATGACCTAAGAAAGAAGCTCTCTTAACAAAAATTTGGGTTTTCTACCTTTCTTAGATAATATTAAAAGTTATTTTTATGAGAGATTACAGTTTACCTTTGGGGGGGGAAACAGCTCAATAATGTAATTCTTGTGAAACCTTATCTTTTGAATAATTATTTATTACCTTTTGGTTCCACAAGAACTTTTAATATACCACATTAACTAATTTCACCTATGTAAGAAGACACTTTCTTACATTTAGGTTGTAACCCAGGTTAACACTTTAACATCTCCCAATACATTTCATGGTCTAAGTCCAAATGTTATTAATAACTTTCAGTACAAAGATTGGAGAACTTTGGCCCTATAAGTCTGACTATTGTCTGCCACTAAGGGCAATAATTAAGCATCATGAGCATTAGTTCAACAATTTCTGGATGGGCATATGTTTCATGCAAATTTTTAAAGCCCTAATTTTTTGCAGCCAGAACACTTAAGAGGCTACTTCCATAGGAAACTAAACCTTGTCATGCTTCGTCATAGCAGGGAAAAAAGATGAATGAGTGGAGAAATAAGGCTTCTCTACCTAAGCTGGAGTACTTATCAGAAAAAAACCAATGAATCCATCCTGTTCCCTCTCTTTGCAAAAAGGTATTTAAAAAGCTTTTGTTGTTGTTGTTTTTATTTTGATAGTATTGCTACTCTTGGATTTTCTTTGCTGCGATATGTTTTTCCCCATTAATTTGGCTTTATATTCATATATGGCATGGGAGCAGGACAGAAACTATTATATGAATACAAATTCTTCTTTTAAGTCAATGGGTACATCTTAGAAGCTGTGCTCCAAAAAGAGCACCGAAACCACTGAAAGGCTTTCAAGCCCCTGCAAGATTTATGACAATAATTATGTTGACCAGTGTCTCCCTTAAATTAGCTCCTCTCTACCCCCCCCCCCCCGCCAAACCCAGGCTCTATACATTTCTGGATGCAGCAGGTATCTAATAGATACTACATATCCTCAGGCCTCATCTATTTCAGACCTTCAGCAGAGCTTAAATTCACATTTAAATCTATGTTCAAATCACATTTGAATCTATGTTCAAATCAGTTCAAAATGGAGACATCGCAATACAATTTTCCTATAGGCTACCGTAATGCCAAATAGAGCAATATCAGCAAGCCAATACATTAAGGCAGGATGAAGAGACTGTAGCACCATCACAGTAACCTGGTTTATCTGCAATGAGCATATATGGGAAAAGCTTCAGGTACTGTGCATCCCACATTTATTCAGCGAAATAATAGGTGTAGGGCATACACAGATAAAGTAATGTTGATTCAAACCCAGCTATGTGTTCATCCAGGCTCCTCAAACCCCAGAATTCAATAAATAGTTTTGTTAAAAAAAGAAATTGGTTGAAGCTTATCAGCAATTGAAAATACCTTCCCTCAGTTGTAGAACTATCAGCACCTTTTAACTTATAATGCTGATGTCAAAAATCCAAGAGATGTTTTCAGCCCTAGACAGATTGTTAGCATCACTGCAGCCGTAGCTAACTGAAGGTGAGGAATATCATTTTACTTTGACTTTTTCTGTTGAATTTAATACTTTAATTGTTGATATACTAATCTTAATTGAATTTAAACTTATCCGTATTGAATGACACCTGGATTTTAAAGTACAAAATGTGGTAAGGCTTAACTAAATATGTTTTTAAAGTTCTAATCCTTGAATTTATATGCAGGCAACCTTTCCTAGAGATTTCGGGACTAGGCTAATCAGAAGGCAAATATGGAAAATAATTGCAGTAGCACATAAAAAAATAACTTCTCCCTATTAGACAGCACACTGGATTTAAAAGTAGAAAGATGTAGGAAAGCTTAGCTAAATATATGTTTTAAGGTTCTAATGTCAGCTTGATATGCATCTGTGAACACAACAATTTGGTGAAATTAAAGGTTTATTCATGTTAAAGTATGACTAGAGGTGACTGAATAATTAACCCAATAAATGATTATATATCCTAATCTAGGTAAGAAAAAATAAGGAAATATTTCGAATGCATGTTAGCATGCTCATTCTTGTAGAGTAAAAATATAATTACCAATTACTATGAACTACAACAAAGATAAAACTGCAAAGTGGGTGAATTTATAGTCTACTGCAGTTCACTACTTGGCAATATGCTAATGTTCTAAAAGCCAAAATAACTAAGGATTTAAAATATAAAAATGGATTTTTCTTTTAGCATGTTAAAAAAAACCTAATGCAACCTTTTTTGTGGTTAATTTCAACAGCTTTGTAGCTTTACATCTTTCATCAGCAGATATTTCCTATAACTGAATTAAAGGAACAAATTATGTTTTATGTAGAAAGTTCCGGAATGAAAAGAATATAGAAGGAACTAATGCCTGTAACAATATTTTGCTTATTCCATTTTATTTAATATATTTCCCTAACATAAATTAGTGGATAACAATACAATCTGTCGTAAGAAAATTATAAATATTTTTAGTTTATAGAATAGTTTATAGACTATGGCAATTAAGAGTTTACATTAATTTACTTTTAATAAAATGGTTAAATGGTTTTGATAATTTCATATGTTTATAAACTAATAGTTAATGTAAGAGTCCCATGGGCCCTATTTAGGAAAGTGAAATTAAATGAGCACTGTAAACAAATTTTAGACTAAATATATTTTGTTATTATAAAATGTCTGAATTGTTAGCACTGAAAAATAAAGCAAATTAGTTAATATTGTGATATTTTTAATGTTACACTATCATTTCAGGCCTCTTTTTTGATTCACTGTCTTAAATAAATGGGGAAAGAGAAAACAAATAATCAGGATTCTGCAGAGCTTGCTATTTATAACTGGGCAAAAGCTAACATTGGTTCATGGCAGCTTTCCTAACTTCTAAGTAATGGATGTTCTCTCTGGATTCTGACAAACTCCAAGGCCTGGATGATACAGATTTCCTTTCCCCAAACACTGCCACCTAGCTAGCTCCCCAGTCCCACAACTATTGATTAAAAGACAGAAAGACACAGAAGACAGATAAAATAAGGCAAATTAGTATATGATACTGCCACATCAAATAAGATTCTCATAAAAAAATAGATTGTTTTTTTCCCTTTTGCCAGTGAGACAATGGCTTCCAGAGACAGAACAGCAAGAAGTACACAGGACACTTTAGATTAAAGTTATGTGTACTTGCCAACTAAATGACTTCAATCTGGATTCAATTTTCAGCAGCTAGCCCACATCTGCTCTTTGATCACAGCCAAACACTGTGACCATAGAGATTGAAGGGCCAAGGTCAAAGAAGAGCAAGAACATTAGAACAAAGGGAAGATATCTGCTTTGAATTGTGGCACAAGTTCATCCCGTTTCCTCAAATGTATTGAACAAGAATAGATATCAAGCAGAATTCTAACACCCTGACAGATGAGCAGATTCCTATCTTTATGATCACCTTGTTAAAAAAAAAATAGAAACAAAATAGGTGATGAATCCTTCACCAATGTTTTATCAACTCTGTATATGCTGAACATTTTCCCCCTATCCTCACACATCACAGTACTCCGATTTATCAAAATTAGCAGTAGAGGATAGAAACAGTAGGAAAAAAATTATAGAAACACTGTTTTTTTAAAGAGATGGAGACCTAAAGAAAGGGATCATATGAAAGCAATAAAAAGTAGGTCCTCTGTTTTTCTTTCTGAAGTTTTAAGAAGCCTAACACTCTAACTGACTCCTCACAACCATCTTCCCCATAGAGAGCAGAGTCAGATAGGCTCAGCAGCACATTGACTTACAATCAGAATTCCCTAAAGAGAAAGTAGAACGTTCAGTGACAGTTGATATGGGGCAGCAATGGGGGAGGGGCACCTGACCATTAGTCTTGGGATCCAAAGGGCAAGTGGTCAGAGTAAAAACCAATAAATACATGTGGCTTTCTCACTTTGATGTTTATATTTAAGCCTAAGCTATGTATCAAGTCTCCTATCAGTATAAATCAGTGGCAAACAATGAACCTCTAATTTATTTAGTACCTACAATGGCCATATCTTTATTTATTGAAATTATATATATTTTAATTTAACACTGCCTTTTCTTTGTAAGCCTAGGTATTGTGGAATAAAATATATGGCTAAAAATGGATGAAGTTGCCACATATTGTAATTATTGAACATTATTTCAATTTGTATTTCCTCTTTCCACATTCATTCTCATAGGTTCCATAGTCCCTGATAATGATTAATTTTTTTCTCCAGTTTTTTGCATTATCACTCAAAGTAATTAACCTCTTTTGAATATTTCCCAAATACTGGGAAATCAGAGAATATTCTGCATCCATTAAAAATTTCCAGACACTTTTGACCAAAAATTAATAATGTTTTTTTCTGTTCCTTTTAAGATGAAACAATGTAAGTTTTTTTAATTTCTTATGTAATCTCTAGCCTACCATTTTACTACCATAGAATTTCCCACATACAACCTCTCAAATTCTGCTTTGTTTTTCTTTCTTTCTGTATTGGGCTACTAATCATAATATACTATCGTATGTGCCAAAACACTGCACAATCCTAGCAATTTTCCTCAGTTTGTTGAAGTACTGCAGGTAATCAGGTTTACATACATCTAATGAAAAAATTCTTTTGATTTTGTGTTTGTCATTACAGCCAAATCTGTGTACATGTATGAAGTAAAAGATGTGTAGCCACAAAAATACAACAGTGGGCTCTTATATAAATGTGCAAGTACAAATGTTCACAATCTACAAACATCTTCAACTGGCCTCATAATATTACCTGCATATGATGCTATTAAATGTTCAACTCTAGAGGTTTGTTGAAACAATGGTATTCATACAAAAAAAATGTATGCATAAACAGAAATTAAAATTGACCAAAACGTCAAATATGAAAATAAATGATAAATACAAAATATTGACTCTGTATTATTGTATTTTTGATAGTGATTTTATTATGCAAGGGAATAAAAATTCCATATAGACTTTTTTTCCTCCCTAAAAGAGGGTGAAAATCGGTGTGTCTTATACACCGAATGTTGAATCGCCACACCTTGGGGGAGGGGGGAGGAAATTGGTCTGCCACCTGCCGCATCAGCACTGTGACTCGCTGCCATCCATTTGCATCGCCACCCTCCCATTGGACCGTCACAATGGGGGGGGGGTGGCAATGCAAACGGGTGGCTGCCAGGCTCAGCGCTCGTGCGGCAGGTCGCGGCAGCGGCGCAATGGGTTGGCAGCTGCAATGCCACTGAGCCTTGCAACCACCTGTTTGTGATGGTGAGATGGGGGAGCAGCGGCGATGTAAACGGGTGGCTGCAAGACTCAGCTCCAGTGCAGCAGGGGGTGGCGGTGTCTGTTTGCATCACTGTCACAATGGGAGGGCATTGGTGAGGCAAAAGGGTGGCTGCAAAGCTCTGTGCCGATGTGTCAGTGCAATGGGGCAGCGGTGGCAATTCATTTATTTATTTTTTTATTTATTTGATTTATACCCCGCCTCTCTTCACCCCTTGCGGCAATGCCACTGAGGCTCGTAGCCACCCATTTGCATCACCACCACCCCATTACACTGTTACGATGGTGGAGCGGCGGCAATGCAATGGAATGGCAGCGACGATGCTGCTGAGCCTGAAGTCACCCCTTTGCATTGCCAGCCCTCTCAGCTTTCTTGGGAAGACATGAAAGTGGGAAGAGAGGATCAGGCAATGTGGGGTTGGAGAGGGCTACAGATGTTATCCAGTTAAAGCAAGGATCATAAAACTTGGCAAGTTTAAGATTGTGGACTTCAACTTCCAGAATTCCTGAGCTAACATGACTGAAGGAGGAATTCTGGGAGTTGAAGTCTACAAGCCTTGAAGCTGTCAAATGTGAAGACCCCTGGGTTAAAGGCTATTCTCAACATGCAGGGTTAATCAAATGGTTATGAGAGCAGCCTGTCTAGATTATTTTTTCTTCTTCTTTTTCTCCCCAAAAACTAATGTGCGTCTTATACTCCAGTACATCTTATACGGTAAACACCTGTAACAAATCAATATCATTCTATGGAAGCAAAATATTTACTATAGCTTTTGTTTTAAATGCATCCTTTAGAGCAGGACTGTCAAACTCGTGGCTCATGGGCCGGATGCTTCATGCCCTAGCCACACCCATGCCAGGTTTAGCAAAGGGGGAAGAAGTTGTGATACGCATGTGACACCACTGCAAGTTTGACACCCCTGCTTTATTTATTTATTTATTTATTTGATTTATATCCCACCTCTCTTCACCCAAAAGGGGAACTCGAGGTGGCAAAACAGTACAATAAAAATGATATCCTATATAATAAAAAGTCAAAAACTCATTCACTCAGTCAAACACTGGTGGTGGTGGTGGGGAGGACAGATGATCAAGTCCATGCTTGTCGGCAAAGACAGGTCTTCACGGCCTTGCGAAATACGGCCAAGCAGGAGATGGTTCTGATTTCCGCGGGGAGCGAATTCCAAAGGGACCGGGCCACCACAGAGAAGGCCCTCGCCTGTGGTCCCGCCAGTCGACATTGTCTCGCTGACGGTACCCGGAGCAGGCCCTCCCTGTGCGATCTCACTGGGCGCTGGGA
>JANHGC010008345.1:26898-41708 GCA_027560395.1 Boaedon fuliginosus
CCGCGACTATGTGTTTGTTGACATTCACCGGTGAAAGTCGACATTCTCCAGATTTCGGTCTTTCACCGTAACATATACACACACACACATATGGAGAGGGTGGGGTCAGGATGTGGCAAAGGTGGAATCAATCAACCACCTCCAGTGTGATGCTCCCCCTTTGGGGCACCAATTCATTTGGCAGAGCCAAATCTTTAGGCTCTTGTGAAAGGTCAGGAGGGCTGGGGCTGATGTCACATGAGGGGAAGAGATTCTAGAGGGCTGGAACAACATCCTCAGCTTTCATGCCTAAAGCAGAACTAGAACTCCCACTCTCCTGGTGGTTGGCCCAAAGTCACCCAGTTGGGTTTCATGCCAAAAGTAGGACTCAATATCTCCCAGTTTGTAGTCTGGTGCCCTAACCACTAGACCATGTTGTCATCGCATGACGTATGCAACTTTTCCTCCTTTCAATAAACCAGGGTGGGCATGGCCAGAGGGTAACCCATCCAGCCCCCGGGCCACGGGTTTGGTACCCCTGCACTAAGTCCAAACTGGTTTTCTGATTTACCCTTGATTAGCTTTAAAATAAAAACTGGAGGTGCCTAAAATTGGCCCCATTATCTGTAAACTGTGTGCCCTGCTTATGGGAGAGAGAGACACAGTAGGAAAGGTGGATATATTCAGCTTTCCAATCTCTTTCCTCACCTTACAATTTTCTATTCAATCAGGCCCGGCTTTTCCATAAGTAGGCAGGATAAAGGTGCAACCCAGTCAGGCTTACATAGGCAAGAGATCTTAAATTCCACTATCTCCAAATTCACCTCCGTTTGGTTTTGACAGAATGCCAGGGTTGGGAGGGACCTGGGCGGTCTTCTAATCCAGCCCCACGCTCAGGCAGGAAACCCTATGCCATTTCAAACAAATGGTTGCCCAATCTCTCCTTAAAAACCTCTTAATGATGAAGCACTCTGTCACATAAAATTATGTTCCCGGCACTGCCCCCAGATGGGCCTCTAGATGGCAGCAGCTATCTACTGCTGAATCTGGGGACCTGTAGGGGGAGCTACTGTGCACGCTCTCTATAAGGAACTTGCATGCTCCCCTTTCCGCAGTCCTTGCATATACAGCAATGTAGTCTCACCTGAGACAAACCTCCTATCCTTTTACCTACAGTAAAAGCCTATCCTGATTTTTACCCTGATCCTTTGGCATGTAGCTTCTTCCTAAACTCCTAGCCCAAGGATGGGTTTCTACCAGTTCGCACCTATTCGCACCTATTCGGTTGTTAACTTTCTAAGCAGTTCGGAGAAGCGGTTGTTGAAAGAAATCTCCTTCTATTTTTTTCCACTTTACAGGGATAATCCTGTAAGGAAGGCAGGAAGGAGACATTCTGGTGTTGTTTCTAGCCTAATCTTTATTGCCCTGCTTACCGAAACTGCCTTTTGGTTAACTCTTATTACATTGTAACAGCTAAACGTTCTTGGCAGTACGCCCAGACTTACTGCCTCCTTCTTCCACGGTCACGAGAGGCCAACCAAGGAGAAGCACTCTTTGATGTGAGTGATGTCAAGTTGGCCACTCCCACCCAGTCACATGACCACCTAGCCACGCCCACTAAGCCACGCCCAGAGAACCGGTTGTTAAAAACTTTGAAACCCACCCCTGTCCCAGCCTCACACTCTACAGGACACACCCACAACTTTTGAAGGCAAGTCATTCTACTGCTTAATTCTTCTCACTGTAAGAAAATTCCTCCTTAGGTCTAGGCTGGTTCTCTCCTAGAGGAGTTTCCTTTCATTAGCTTCTTGTCCTGCCTTCGGGTGCTTTGGAGAATAGCTTGACTCCCTCTTCTTTGGGGCAGCCCCTCAAACATTGGAAGGCTGCTATCATGTCTCCCCCCTGACCTTCTTTTCATCAGACTGGACATACCCAGTTCTTGCAACCATTCCTCGTATTTTTTAGCCTCCAGTCCCCTCATCATCTTCATAGCTCTTCTCTGCACTCTTTCTAGAGTCTCAACATCTTTTTTACATATATATCATGGCAACCCAAACTGGATGCAGTATTCCAAGGGTGGCCTTACCAAGGCATTGTAAACTGCTATTAACACTCTAAGAATAGGTTGACTTCCTCTTCTTTGTGGGCCACACAGCTCTAGGCTGCATTAATAGAGGGGTAGAATCGAGATCACATGGCACGTTAATACTTATTTTATTTATTTATTTATTTATTTATTTATTACGTTTTTAAGGCGCCCAACTCCCGAAGGACTCTGGGCGGCTTGCAATATGGATAGCAATAGCCCTCAGGTTTTATATACTGCTTATTGGAGCTTTACAACCCTCTCCAAGCAGTTCCAGAGTCAGCTTATGCCCCCCCCCAAACAATCAGGGTCCTCATTTCACCGACCTTAGAAAGGATGGAAGGCTAAGTCAACCTTGAGCCTGGTGAGATTCGATCTGACAACCTGCTGAACAAGTCAGCAGAGATAGGCTGCAGTGCTGCATTTAACACTCTGCCACCGAGGGAATTAGTCAACTCAATAGCAAATAGGGACTGATATAACTACACATTATATAGTAACATCCCCTGCTCTCAGATAACATCACATCCACCCTGAGACCCCCCCCCCCATCAGTATCAGTATCAGTATTCAGTATGCATCAGTATTCCAAATGACAACTGCCAATCCAATTTCACTGCCATGAGTAAATGCTGATGTCAGTCTCAAAATTCAGATGGCCCCAATCTTTCTTGATTTGTAAGCAGGGACCAAGATGTGACAATTAGTCTGCAAAACTCACTTTGTTTACCTTCCAACATGTTTCCCTTTACTATCCTTAAGCCACACTGTCATGATACTAAATTCTTAATCCACGACCCTACTCAGATGGCTCCATTCCAATACTACAGCCTCTTACAACCTCCATCTACCTCATTCAGAGGACTATACTGGCATTTTCACTCTATAGCCATCTCATTCTTATACTTAAATCACATTTTTGAGTAATTTTCCATTCAGGGAACTTCTTACCATTGCCATCTTTTCTAGACATTCATCTGGATCTAGTCAGTTTCCTGAACTTGGGAGTGTCATCCCAGGAACATGTCTTGTCCTGCCATCAAGAGAGCAACTTTTCCTTTCTTTCTTGCTATCCAAAATCCTACTGTCTTCTCTCCCTCCCATTTTAATATTTGTCTTCCTATCCCCCTCCCCCCTCAACTTCTATCTTCTTTGGTGACTGCCACCCCTTACAGGCTTATTTCCCTTTTGTTATATAAATTATTCCTGAAATAACTTGCATCCACATATTTTTCTCTCTATGGTGACTATGGAGCTGTTTTACCTCTTCTGAAAATGACCATTGGCAATGAAATGGCTGCTGCTTAGGTAAATGCACCTGGACATGACATCTGCAAGATTTGGAAAACCAAAACACCTCTGAGAGGTCTGATCCAGTCTAGCTGTTTATCTCTAACTTCCAATTTTCCACATTCTCTGGTTATCTAAGATCATCACCTGACTCACAGGGTTGTTAAGGAAATCCAGCTTCTGGCAATGACTTTCTTGTTGGAAGCAGGCTGGGAAGGTCACAAATGATGATAATGTGATCCCGGGACATTGCAACCATCATAAACACATACTGATTGCCAAATGCCCAAATTTAATCACATGACCATGATCATAAGTACAAGGACAGTCTAGGTCACTTTTTTTAGCCATATCATAAATTTGACCACTCACTAAACAAATACTTGTAAATTGAGGATTACCTGTAATTTATATTAAAGATAAAATTATTAATCACATAGAACTCACAAGAATAAAATACAACACCTCAAATGTTTGGCATTTACTGAAGCACACTAAAAAGGCAGACAACTTTCTGAAATTATTGAAGTCATTCCCAAAATCTCCAGTTATTACTCACAGATTATTTTCCTTACCAAAATCTCTTCTGTCATTTGATTTACAATGTTCTGTCCTTTATTTATAGATATGGTATTTGCAAAATAACAAGGAATTAATAAGTTTGCAAATGAGCATTTCTTTAAACACATACAAGACAGCAGCATCAAAAGCTAAAGTTTGAAATAATATTCAAATAAGACAACGAGCACACCCTCCTCCCTTTATTCTGTACCTGCATTTTAATTTTAAACCAGTAACAATTTCATGCTTTGGTCAGAGAAGGTGAATATATACTGCCCCCAAAGATATTTTTTTTAATCAATTATGCTAGCATCTATTTATTTATTTGTCAAGATGTCACCTTTCCTTAAAGAGTTTAAGATTAACAATCCAATAATTATATTAGATCAAAATAAAGGATACTCTACTACAATTATGTCACCAGCTGTTTGGTCCCTATTTTTCTATAACACAGCTAAGATGGAACCACATGACATTTTGTCATACGTCAGAACGAATAGCAAATTAATATTATTCTATCAACTATGAGCTTCCACATAGTTATCTTTCCCATTGCTGCAATGCAATGTTGGAGGGTAGATGTGCCTCAGATGATATGCAGTCAAGTTTCCAAATTAAGAGCAATGCAGAGCCCAACTGCTACATCAGAAACACCTCCTGGTCCACCACTTCTGAATTTAAGAATGTGATGTACTTTGTAATCTAGTTTCTCCCTGCTTCTCTTGGCAAGATTAGACCAACATCTCCACACTTCTGATTTTTATAGCTTTTGAGCAGCTTTTAACCATGTTCCCCTTTAATTTCCCCATTGTTCTTTTCTACCTTTTGAATATTTATAACATACATTTATGGTATATTTCAGTATTAGGTAACAGCAAACCATGATTCCTAACTGAAAGAAAATCTGTAAATAAGAGTTCTAATCTGGCAGTTAAAGGAGGAGAATTTCAGTCAGGATGCCTGTTTAAAATCGCTAGAGGAACCAGTAGCTTTTCAAATAAATGTCAACTTTAAAGCATAGGAAGCTGCTTTATTATAAAGCACAGCATTGCTCTACCTTAATATTGTCTACACTGACAGCAGATTTCTAGGGCTTAAGAAGGGAATAATTTCAGTTTTATCTAGAAATATGGGGATTGAAATTTGAATACTAAATATTCAACACACATAATCAGGGAGCTATGCCATTTTCTCTAACAATACTCAGAATGGAGTGCAGAGTTTACTGTCTCTAATATATTTTAAGAAAGTCAGCTTTTGCAGACATATCCAAGTGTATTTATGGTCTAGAGATGGCAGTTAATAGCTTCTTCCAAGTTAACAGCAAATAAATATGCACAACATCCACTGCAAGCAGGGATTTGCTAAAGCTTTACACCTGACCCTGCAGCATATAAGCAAGCTGAACATTATATAGTAATGTGCAGATGCACCAAGCCATAATCTAACCAGGCATTTTACATTAATTTCAGCTTTCTGGGCCATCCATAAAGACAGTCCAATAAACAGCAATTAGAGCTTGATGCTGTCAATGCATGAAGCTATACAGGTAGACCCCACTTACCCACTGATTTTTGCAGTGTATGTTCAAAGTTACAATGAAGTTAAAAAAATAACTGCGACCAATCCTTGCATTTACGATTATAGCAGTACCTCTCAGTCACATGATTGCCACTTGCATCTTTTGCAACTTGCTTGCATCAAGCAGAGTTCATAGAAAAACAGAAATAAAATCCTAAATCGTGCTTGTGTGATTTTTCATTCGGTGATAACAGAGCTTCACTTAATGACGTAAGGGAAAGTAAGGTCATAAACCCATCACAGTAATGTGATTTTTCACTTAACAATTACAACACTTAGTGACCAAGTAGCCAGTCCCGATTGTGGTTGCTAAGTGAGGACTACCTGTACTAGGAACATTTCTTCAGATTAGTGTTTAAGCCTTAACTCTAAATTCTTCAAATACAAATGAAAGTGCCTGAACTGTTTTCAAGACAAATTATACAATTCTCAATTTTGTGCTTTTCTTCACTTTTTACCCTTTCTGGGAAAAATATTTCTATTTTTAAAGCTCCCCCTTTTTTCTAGACATTTCTGTGGTCCAAAAACAAAAAGTTTGTGGTTCTTTTCCTGTTCCTTTCTTTCTTTACATCTTTAACCATTTTTTAACGTAAGTAAATTTTTATTTGCTCTTTTTCCTCCTGGTTTCACTTCATTCCTACAAAACAATGAAGAAGGCTATTGCTGTGTTCCATTTAGGTAAAGATGCTTGAGAAGAAGCTGTTATGGGGGTGTGCAAAGAATTATCTTCTGTAGTTTCTTGACAAGCATATTCTAGAATTTGTTAACAGCAAGGAAGTGTTTACAACAGGACTTAAAAGGACTACACAACTCATAATCCCAAATCAAGTCTGCTAATAATATCCAGGTTATTATTCCATACTCCAACATTTCAGAAAGGTCTCAAATTGAAAAAAAATGTTCTGTGCCAATGCATATTCACCAGCATGATACTCATGAAAATATATAAAATGCGTGGCAATATTTCAAGTATTTGTAGAATTCATTTCTTGCTCTGGAAAGAAATGTGAATTCTTTATCCACATACAATATTACACCAAAGTGAAAAGCACTCTCATTCAAAGAAAGGATATTAGCATTTTACAGAATTTAAGCTTGACAAAGTGCTTCACACTGATTCATGTTAATATTCTTGTGAGATAGGTTTTTTTCCTTCCTATGCCAAGGATATGCTGAGGCTAACACATTGGTACTGACTGAAAAAGAAATCAAGCAAAGCAAAAAATCAGCCTCCCTACTCAGATCAACTTCCTCATGGTAGCCATTTACACATGTAACAGCCCATCAATCATTTTGATTTTATAATCACCATTTAAAGAAATATGACTGATAATCTTCTCAATTTAGATAATACAGAAACAGTATACAATTTTATTTCCATTTCACATTAGTAAGATATAAGATGCAGTTTATATGAAAACAATTCTCAAATCATATCAATGTATATCAACATTCACTACTACCTATCTATGGAGATTCTCAGTCATCCGGATCATGGTTGTCCCAAAGGTGCTTTTTCAACATGCACAACATAGGAAAACAAATCCATTAGGACAAGTTTCAGCAGTTTAAAAGACAAAAGCCTCTCTTTTGAAGACAACACAATTTGGATAGAGAGGACCACTGGTTTGAAAGAAGGGTCAAAAAGGCCATCTATGTCAAAATTGAACAGCCCTATCTCAAGGGGGGGGGAATACAACATTATCTATCTCCAGTCTACAACACAGTTCTTTCAACAGTTCCAAAAAGGCTCCACACCCATTTGCACCACTCAGGTGACCCTGATGACACAGATAAACCTTGAGGTGGCCTCAATGACTTGCTAAAAGAATGCAAATGACCAGCTGTCTGCAAGGAGTATAAATCCTTCCATTCCCCTCTATCCAGTCAGAGATGAAGAAGCTTCATGGATGAGAAGTGAAACATCTTTCAAAGAAAAAACAGAAAATCCAGTTGCCTCATGAAAAAGTACCTTTGGGATATTCATTACTACATTATCCCAAATTATGGATACAATTTCCATCCAGTTAAGACTCAACTTGTAAAACTTCCTGATCATTTCTGTGTACAAAATTCATTGAAAACAGGGATAAAAGCTCCTCTAGATGTTTGAAATTATTATATATTTTTTTACAAATGCTGCTAAAAGCATGTCAATCTGACACTCATATCCTGATGTCCTTTATATTTTCATGACATACTAAGACTTTCACAGTAACACTTTCAAAGATATTGTCATGGAATTGTCAGATAAATGTTAGGAAAAGTACAATGTTCACATAAGTATTTCTATCTAAGTTACTGGCTTTCAACTGTCATTCATGCAACAGGCTTAAATTACCTGACAATATCAAAAGTTATCCATACATCCAGTCTGGGATAGAGCACCTGAAGAAATATGAAACCTCAGGAACAAAAAATAACTGATCTACAGTCTTTCTGATTTAATCTCTGGACCCAGCAGAAGGCAATAAGAAGTTGAAGAACATTTGGGGTGGGGGGGATAAAACTTATTTGATATTTATATCTGTGTATGCAAGATTTCAGGAGCAGACAGTAATCAAGTAATGGGGGGAGGGAGTGCCAAAACCTGTAGTCAATCACAATTTTAATCCACACATCATAAGTAATAAAAAGTAGTTCATAGCTTTAAAAGGAAGTTACTCCTGAACTTTATCTCGTGGAAATCTTCTTTGACATCTAAAACAAATTTCACTCACAGTATTCTGTTTGATTTGTGTTTCACTTAATCCTGCTTTTGCTTTCAGCAGCAAGCTTAGTTGAAAATAAACCCTGCACAGGTAACATTTAACAGTAGGTTTCATGTACAACTTTCCATTTTATTCCATGAAAATGCTATACAGAAGGATAACACAAATTATTATATAGAAGGAGATGGGATATGTGGGCTATAATACAATAGAGCAGTGGTTCTCAGCCTGGGGGTTGGGACCCCTTGGGGGTCGAATGATCCTTTCACAGGGGTCGCCTAAGACATTGGAAAACACATATTCCCATATGTGGTCCCAAATAATTTTATGGTTGGGGGGTCACCACAACAGGAGGAATTGTATTAAAGGGTCGCGGCATTAGGAAGGTTGAGAACCACTGGTATAGATCATGTACAATACCGAATTAATATTATTGTAAATATTTGTTTTTTCCTTTTTTTTCTTTTTCTTTGTTTTTTATATATTAATAAAACATTAAAAAAAAAGGAAATCTATTGTCTAGATCAGGGACTGGCAACCTTAAACACTCAAAGAGCCACAAAGGTCCTAACCGGAAGCCCCCCTCCTCAATTCTGGAGCTGATCGGAAGTCCGGTTCCTTACCATAGAGTCAACTCCTAGTGTAGCGTCCTTTTTCCTCTGCCAACCGGAGGTCCTGTTCCCCAACCATAGTCTCCTCCTAGCACAGCGTCCTTTTTCATCTACCTGTCCTAATCAAAAGCCTATCAATTGTGGAGCCAACCGGAAAACCCGCCCCTTGCCATAGTCTCCTCCTGGTGCTTCCTCCCTACCCACAATCGGAAGCTCCTCTCAAAATTGTGGTGGCGACAGGGAGCCGCAGAAGAGGGATGAAAGAGCCACATACGGCTCCAGAGCCGTGGTTGCCGACCCCTGGTCTAGATCACTGTCACTAAATCCTGAAGCCCAAAAGAGACCAGCTATGAAAGTCTACACCAGTTTATTTGCCAAATTATTACCCATATTTTCTCAAGGAATATTTGCCAAACTTACACGAGATATCAAGGACTGAATGCTGGTCCTTCTGAAGTGACCTGCAAGCTAGTGCCCTCTCTGTTTTGAACCAACTCTCATCAGTTCTGATAATAATTTCTAGTATGGCAGGTACAATCTGAAGCAACTGGAGGGCACCATTGTTCTATAAAAAAAGCAAGGCTTCTATAGCCTAAATACTTCAGAGTCCAAAAGCAGCCAGTCACCAGGTGTGCAAACAACTGGAATAAGAAGAAAGTTTCCTAACACAAAGCACACACAGACCCAAGCATTAAAAACAGACATGTGCACCATGCATTTTGGAAGTGCAAGCTCAAACTTGAAAATAATCTCTTTGGGATTTTGGGTACATAAACTTTTTCACAGCAGTCTCATAGTTAAAACCCTGACAGACAGAGCTTTTAAACAAAGTAAGTAAAATTATTTATTAAATGTATATGCCTGTAAAGCTGAACATTTTAATCTGTTAGCCTGCTTTAAATATGTGAGAAGGTAAGTAATTATTTAGGACAGCCTCACAGTAATTAGTGAATATGAATTAGGGAATTAGCAAAAAGCCAGCCCTTTAGGAAGGCCTAGGTCTCCATATATATTTGGAATGAGATGTCAAGTTTCCATGTCTTTGAATATGTCTGTCACCCCTTTAAGGTAGTCTAGGTGGAAAACTAAAACCATGATTATAACTCTATTTGTATGGCAAGGTTACAGTAACGAATCACTGCAAGTTATTTATTTATTTATTTAAATGTATACCCCGCCTCTCTTCCCCCGTCAGGGGAAACCACATCTTCTCTCCCTTGTCTTTACCTCCCAGAGAACTAGGGAGACATCTCCGAGATGCCTTTTCTGCCCCTATTTCTTCTGTGGCTGAGATAGCTCTTGTCAGCCGTTTGTCATGGATCTATCATAGAATCAATTTGTTTCCTAAACTCACACAAGTATCAAGACCAGTTTTCATGGTCCTTTGAATAAGTTCTAACTTGATCCAAATTGTAGGAATTGTTTTCCTCATGTTACACATGTTGAAGATACTTGATTTTTAGAGTTTTAAAATACAACTCTGAAGTCTGAACTTCCTGTTTTTGTATTGCATCAAATGGAGAACTGAAATATTTCAGTTCTATTTCAGGAACAAGGAAGAACTGAAGTTATTTTATAATCAAATGTGCAGTTTGTTAACATAAATTTACCTCCAATAATGCTTCTTTGCTTTTCTCATTCATTTCCTTGCTTTCATTTTTTCCTTTGTTTGACAAGTAGAAATTCTAATTAAAAAAAAAGAATGAATAAAATAGCTGGTTACTACATGAGTTAAGCCCTCGAATTTGGCTGAGACATTATGATGATATTAAGTCAAGCTGCATTTTAGCTATCTTTCTCATCAGCTGCCTATTTTAGTACTTACAAGTACTAAAATTGAAATAAAATAAAATAAATAAAAAGTTCTAAGCACAGAGCAAGAAATAGAGTTATCATCCAAGGTAGGCATTGTTGAAAATCTGTCTACTCCAGCAGAGGTCCCTCTAACCCAGTGGTTCTCAACCTTCCTAATTTGACGACCCTTTAATACAGTTCCTCATGTTTTGGTGACCCCCAACCATAAAATTATTTTCGTTGCTACTTCATAACTGTAATTTTGCTACTGTTATGAATCATAATGTAAATATCTGATACTGTATGCAGGATGAATTTCTATTGTTATAAATTGAACATAATTAAAGCATAGTGATTAATCACAAAAACAATATGTAATTATATATTGTGAAATATTTATTTCTAAATATTTCACAATAAATAATTATATTGATGCCCCCAGCCTTTCCAACACCTCCAGCTCGAGGCAAAAGGGGCACTGGTTGATATTTGGTTGATTACTAGGACACTGGCAGTGACCCATATCAACCATTAGCACCAGTCACTGGTGTTTGTGATTCATTTTTAAATGTTCAGTTGACTGAGTTTCATGTTTAATGAATAAAAGAGAATAATAGTAGTAGTAATAGTAGTAATAGTAATAATGACACCGGACCATGTTATGTTAACATCCTCACAGGTTAAAACAGTGGCTCTCTAGCCGAGTCAAGCCAGAAAACCGTGGTTTGCAAACCACAATGGTCCATTTTGAGCCAAAAACCGTCCTCCACTGCTTTAAACGGGGCAGTCAGGGCACCCCAACACCCCTCCACACACCTGATGCAAACAGGTCACTTCTTTTCCCCAGCCTTTCAAGTAAGCCAGGAGCTTCCGTCCAACCGGACCCTCCCAGGAGCAGCTGTCCCCAGGCCCGGCTTAGTGTGTGTGGCAACGCAACTTTTTTTTTTTTTTGGAAACCCCTCCAAAACCAGCACAAAAAAAGTGCACCATGCTACGCTCTCTCTCTCTCCCCTTTTCCTTTCAGCAAAGCCAAGGGTTAGGGTTAGGGTTAGGGTTAGGGGTTCCTTAGAACTATTTCTACATTGGTGTAACCATTGCTGGAATGTTTTCATATTGTGCCCACAGAACTACAGAGAGTAGAATTAATTTGTTTTATCTTGTTGCTGCACTCTAGCGGTTGTCCAGAGTTTTGTTGTGGATTTTATTTCTTCAGCCCAAACTTCAGCCAGTTATAGCTTGGTAACTTCAAGAATGTGGTGTTTTATTTCAGGTTTACGGGAAAGCATTGCTGCTTCAGGAATATCCCCTGTGTTTCTTTCTTACCTGTTGACATTTTGCCATCTTTCTTTAGCAGCCAATACCCTAATTCATTCCTTTCTCTTTTGAACATATCTGAATAAGTACTTTTCAAACTTAATTTTCTATTCAAACCTCACCTGATCCTGAGTTTTAGGTTTTCTGATATACTTTGCTCTTCTGTAATACCTGTATTTATTTCTCATTGGTCACCCTTTCTCTTTTCATCTATTTATATGTCCCCCCTCCCACCAGATCTTCACTAAAATCTCTGTGCCCCTATATCCATGTTTATACTGTAAGCATCCCCCATTTTTCCTCTTGCACTACTGGAAATCCTCTAAAAGCATTTCCAGTTGCGTTTTTAGTATCTCCTTTTTCAGGAATTCTTTCTCCATAGTATTTTCTGTTATGGAATCCTATCTACTACTGAATTTATCAAAATCCAGAATTTTTTTTTAAAAGCCATTCAAGATGCCTGTTTTATTACTGAAGAAATTCTTTTTTTCTTCAAAATAAAGAACTCTGCCATTACTCTATAAGTCAATATTCAAGTTATTATTTGGTAACTTGATTTGAGGCAAAGGACAAAGAAACTTGTTGATGTTTCAATTGGAATTGAGCATGTTTATAAAAATAAGATGATTTAACCACAAAGCTTAAGTTAAACCTTTCAAAAGTACTATGTTTTTCTTAATAGTTATTCCAGACTAATTAGCATTAATACACCCCTTCCCCTTTTTTGGCAGTCAAAGTTACTCCCCCTTGCAGACTGGGTCCATAGCATTTGCCTTTGTCTGAGAAAATACTTAGGATAAGAGAAACAGGTGGCATCTGTTGCTTATCTCTCTTTAGCAGTGGACTATCTTACAGACACTTTTTGCAAAAGCAACGATTCTACAGAAAAAGTGAAACATATGCAGTTGGCTTTACACAACAAGCTTCAAATCTTCTGAGAAAATATTTTTTCTGACTACTGAAAAAAATATGTGGTACAAAATTGGCTGTGTCTGTTTGACTAAATCCAGTTTATCCTAACCTGCTAAAACATAGAGTTCTAATTTAGGGTCTGAAGGCTGTGGCAATCTGGATGGCGGGGTGGGTGGGGGTGGAATAAAATCTCAGGCTTTAACCCAAGCAAAATCAAATGGATATGGTTTGGGGACTACCCAGTGCAGGAGATTTTTCTTTCTTTAGACTTGTGTGAGGCAGGACAGCCTCAGTCAGAATCAATATGGAATCCGGGGATCCATCTGGACACACAATTCCTGCTTGAAAAGCAGATTGCTATCATGGCTAGGGCGGCCTTTACACAAATCCGTCTGTGTGTCAGTTGTCCCACTTCCTCTTTTAGGTGACCCAGATTATGGTCACTTGCACCTTGGAGTCCTTTTGCCTGGATTCTTGCAATGTATTTTTTACGTGGATCCTTAAAGACCCATGAAAATTTACAGCTAGTCCAGAATGTAATATTACATATAGTTACAGGCATACCCATGTAATACTATTACTGTGTTAACTGCAGTGATTACTGGTTAGGTTCTGGGTACATTTCAAGATGTGACTGTCACCTATAAAACCATATGTGGTACAGGTTTAAGATTATTCAAGGAATTATCCATCTTCTATTATCTCTGCTTGCTCAACAAAATCAGACAGGGTGTTAACTCTGAAGCAGCCTGACTGAAGCCATTTTTAGACTTCAGAGCTGACACACCAGGGAAGAGGGATAGGGAGGGGGGAATAGGGATAGCTGGGCTATTGTAGCCAAAACAAAATACTTTCTCGTGGGAACCAAGGGCATTCCTGCAAGTGCTCAGAAGGAGAGGACTGAAGTCACCTAGCAACTGGACAGCATCCTGTTTGGACCATGTGACTGATTGTTTTGAGAAAGTGACAAGCTTTCACTTTTAACCAGGTGAAAACCTCAGGAATATTCAGAGGTCGTTCTTACCAGCCTGTGAGGAAATTGCCTGCTTCAGAGTTTTGTTTGCTATGGGTATTGTTGTGGCCCACCAGCGGCCAGTGGAGCTGGCAGCTGATTCGGACAATGAAGAGGTTGGGGAAGAACATGGCCCAGTCCTGGAGTCTGGGGAAGGCTCTGACGAGTGCTCTGTGTTGGAAGCAGAGATGGGGCCAGGGCCATCTGATAGTTATCAGCTGCCTTCGGAGTTGGACATCAGTGGGGCAGAAGAACAGCTGGAGCCTGTTCCCAGTGTGCACATGCGCAGAGCTGCCAGGAGAAGGGAACAGCTAAGGGCAAGGGTTGACTCGGGATTAAAGCCATAGGTGGACGGTGAATGCCCCCTCCCATAGGAAATAAAGTGGAGTGAAAGGGGAATGTGGTTTGCAGGAGACAATTAGTTCAATTTATTAGGGTGAAGATCTGTCCTGACTTCTTGCCAAGTACTGTCTGCTACAGAGTGGCTTTTGGAAGATATCAGCCTGGCAGCTCTCCAAGCCTGAAAAGGTCTGTAGTTGTAAAATCTCTTGAAAGACTGTTAGCCAGGACTTTGCTGGAGAGGAATTCACTTTAAATTAAATAAAAGGGGTTTTATCGGGACGAGAAGTTGGCTTCGTGCTTTTGGGAAGCCTAGGTCAGAATAGGTATGTTTCTTGGAACTCTGACATAGGTTTGGCATACTCCAGATCCTATGTTTTAGACAGTGCCATTTTCTAAGAACCTAAAAGTCTATTGTCCTCTCTATTGCTGTGCCTAACCTATGTCAGGGTTCCTAACCTATGGAACACCTTCTTGAGATTTGGATTGCTTAAAGCCTGCTGGCATTCAGAAAGTCCTGAAGACCTTTCCGCCCTCTACTACTTATTTATTTATTTATTTATTTATTTATTGGATTTGTACCCCGCCTCTCTTCACCCCGAAGGGGAACTCGAGGCGGC
>JANHGC010008345.1:41808-65287 GCA_027560395.1 Boaedon fuliginosus
ACAGTCCCTCTCTGTGGGACCTAACTGGGCGCTGGGAGGCATACGGTGGCAGAAGGCGGTCTCGAAGGTACCCCGCCATGAAGGGCTTTAAAAGTTGTTACTAGCACCTTGAATTGCGCCCGGAAGACCACCAGCAGCCAATGCAGCTCGCGGAGGATCGGTGTTATGTGGGTGCACCGAGGCACACCATTAATCACTCGCGCGGCTGCATTCTGCACCAGTTGAAGTCTCCGAGTGCTCTTTGGAAATCAAACAGGTCACTCTAAAAATAGGGATTCCTAAACCTCTTGCCATTACACCTGCCTTTAGTGTAATCTTAATGTATATACCTCCCATAAAAAATCAAACACCAAAATTAACAATGAAAACAAGGGAAATTTGGGGAAAGATGGATTAACAATATAAATAAAAAGTGGGTACATTGTATCCACAGTTTGGGAGAAGCCATGATGAACCAAAGGCACACATGGCAGAGGTGGCACGCAGAGCCATCTCAGTGGGCATGCACACCATGGCCAGCTGTTCTTCGTGGGCGCCCAAAAATTGGCCCCAAACCAGCCATTTTCCAGGCCATTTTCTGGCTGTTTTTTGGGCCATTTTTGGCCCAGAAAACAGCCTGAAAATGGCTCAAAAAACAGCCAAAAAACAGGCAAGTGTGCAACGACCAGCTGGTCTTCGGTTTTCCAGCGCTTGGGTATGTGCACATACATGCATGCACATTCCGGTTTGGCCACTCGGTGCCGAAAATGTTTGCCATCACTATTCTAAAGTCTTAAAAAGGAAAATTATCACATTTTTGGCTACTGAAAGACAAGAACTGTTATGGCGATTCCACAGCAAAACATCCTTTTCACATCCATATAAACTACTATGATGTCTGAGGTCATCTTGCAATCTGATCAGCTTGGATTGGTAGGTTGGGTAAAAATTTCAATATAAACTTTTTCAGTACAAAAGATACATTAAAATCTGGAAGCAAAAGAGGCAGACGCCTCAAAAGTATCTATATTTGCAATTGTTCTCTATGGCTGGTAGACAAGTCTATCATTTAAAGCATTAAGGCTCCACCTCTAAACTGTAGATGACAGAATGATGATATAGGTTTATTATGTGAGAAAAGCCACAGCAAAGCTTTGTGAACTATACAAATTTCAAGGGCATAGCCATAAAAGTGGCTGTAAAACTTCCTGGCTCTAGAAATAATATATTATGCATAATTCTTCTCAGCGGGTAGCATACTCAGTAGAAGATAATTAGAGCCCCCTTGCCAGCTGGCATTTTGTGGACATGAGGACAGAATGTCAAGAAATTATGTATTTATTAATTAATAATTAATTAATATTTGCTGAATTACTTACTCACATCCACAGTGAACACCAGTGAACAGTGATAAGGCCATGCTTAGTTACCAAATGGCACTTGAAGCGATCTGGATGAGTACACCTAAAGCTTGCAGAAGCTGAAGCAGATGGAAGAAAGGCCAGGAAGAGGCCCAAAGACAGTGATGCCTAATCAGGCCTAGGACTGTCTAGCAGGAACAAAACTCCAAAATGGCCAAATTGTTTGGATTTGGCAGGGATGGCCATCAGAGGACCATCAGAAGACACCACCAAAGACATCTTGTGGTCATAAGTAGTACAGTCACTGAGATACAGTGGCAGAACAGTAGGGGACACAATTGGCCTTACCAAATGGTTGAAGCCCATCAAATAAGCCTGGCAGCAAAGGCTTATCAGATGGAAATGACCAACCAAAAAAGGCTTGTCGATTGAGAACAGTTGTCACCTTTGTGAGAAGTAGGGCCAGGCAAACTCCATTTGTATTTTATGCTGTGTTTCAAAACTCAAGAAAACGAAAGTGATAAAATGCTTACATGGCAAAAGGTGGATGAGCAAAGAAATGAATCCACATCATGTAACGAGCCAGTCATAGAAGGGAAAGTTTTGCTGTTAGTTTGTAATTGGACACCATAATTAGGTCAGATTGTAAGCCAAGCCCTCGGAGGAGGGGGCGGCAGTTGTAGGGTATAAAAGTGTGAGTAAGCTTTGAAGAATTTGTTCCTTCTCGCTTGGGGGAACCCACTTTCATGATTGTGTAAATAAACTTTTCTCCCTGGATCAACTTGAATCCACATTCTTTTGTTACTTCGCGCTCACACCGGGGAAGGCTGTTTTGCCATCCCAGAGGCTCGAGGAAAGCCTTGGGAGCCCATGGAGTGCAAAAACGCCCCCCTGCCATGGTGCAGGAGGCTGACTAGGCCACGCCCACCATGGTGATGCCCACTTAGCAACTGGGCAGAGAACTGGTTGCCAAACCTTTGAACCCCACCCCTGAATTAAGTATGTCTATCCTAACCAAGAAAAAATTTAGGGGTAGCATGCTAGTAGTCTTCTTCTACATAAGGAGCTGTAACAGCAAAGAGGGGGTCGATTTATTACCCAGAGTTCCAGATTAACAAGCAGCAAAGGGTGGAAGCTTGCTAAAGAGAGATCAAATCCGGAACCAAAGAGGAACTTTCTGATAGTGAGAAAAAATTAATCAATGGGATAGTTTGCTTTCCCAAGTTGTGGTTGCATCGTTGCTGGAAGAGAGGATTGGATAACTCCTTGTCTGGAATGATGGAAGTTCTCCCACCATGCCTGGGTGGTTGGATAAGAAGACCTCCAAAGTCCTATGATTCTATAAATCTGTGATTCTTGATTAAGACTCTTTGTATGTAGGACCTCTAAAAGGGTTTCTCTGTTGGTCTGCAACGGAGCTTGGAAGGAAGTATCAAAATTCTGGTTTGGATGTCTTGTGCTATTGATTGATTTCTGCGGTAACTCTTTACAATTGTTTTTTCGCTGGCCTTGGGCAAACGGCTGCTTGTTACTCCATCGAGGCTGCCATAGTTAACTCTAGCCTTCTTTTGGATCCTGTCTCCATCGACCAGATGTCATTTCATCCAAGCAAGACAAAGCTATCCCTCTGCAAGACGTTTGTGAGCATATTAACAACTGGGATCTTGGTGGTGGATGAAACGATAGTTGTCTTCTTAACAAGCCACCGAGATGTCAAGATTGAGTCCCAAGGCTTAATCTAGGATGCTTTAAGAAAGGAATTGATGTCTTTTTTCAAGCCACAGTAGCTGCTGACACCAGGTTCATTGTAATGTGAAAATAGAATAGGGAACTGCAGAAAAGATAGCATTTGCTACTAATTGCTTGACATTGCTGGAAATCAAAGTCAGGAATAAATTCATTGTGCAGGGCAGCAGAGGTACCATTTCTATTTTAAATTACACCAGGAGAGGTCCATTTGCAATTATGAGATAAGGTGTCATGTCCAGCCCAAGGTTTATTTCTAAAAAAACATACATCTGTATTTCAGAATAAAAATAACTGAACAGAAATGGAAACATCTCGCCTTAGAACAAACGGAGAAATAAAACAGAAGAAACAGGAAATTGGGCCATAAATCCTTCGATCGAAAACAGCAATAAAGCCCACAAGTGATCACAGAATTTTTGCTTTACTTTTAAAAATTTGTTTGTAAACCACCTTTATTATTTGTTTCGCAAGGCCGTGAAGACTTGGCTTTGTCAGCAAGCGTGGACTTGACCACCTGTCCCCCTACCCCATAGATGATTGTGTGAATGATTTGAGTTTTGGAGTTTTTACTGTATGAGCTCACCGTACTTTTATTGTATTGTTCGGCCTCCTCGAGTTCCCCACATTGGGTGAAGAGAGGAGGGATATAAATCAAATACATACATAAATAAATAAATAAACCATTTGTCTGAGACGGTGTAGGGCAGTGGTTCTCAGCCTGGGGGTTGGGACCCCTTTGGGGGGTCGAATGATCCTTTCACAGGGGTCGCCTAAGACCATCGGAAAACACCTATTCCCATATGTGGACCCAAATAATTTTATGGTTGGGGGTCACCACAACAGGACGAACTGTATTAAAGGGTCGCGGCATTAGGAAGGTTGAGAACCACTGCAATAGAGGATAGTAGATAGAGGTTGTAAGAAGTAAAACTAGTATCTTCTTTTTCTCTTACAACCTATTCAGTCTGATAGAAATAAGCATCTACAGGTTCTTTTGATTAAACATTTTTATTTATTTAATTACTCAATCTGTATAGCTATCCGTTTTGTACTTGTGATTCTGGGTACTTCACATACTTTAAAACAATAAAATATCACAACATAATACAGCAGAAAAACACCATAAACCCCCTCTCTGAGGGAGATGGGCAGTTGAAAAATATGAAAAATAAATAAAAAATAAAAAAACTTTTAAAACCAAATAAACACCAACGTTTAAAAAAACATAAAAATGCCACCTGTTGGAAGCACACCTTCTGTCATAACACATGCCCTCTGGAATAAGGTCCTCTCAGAGATCTGTGGGGCTGCTAAACTATTGGAGGATAGTGGGCAGAACAATAACTGAGAAACAGAAAAAACAACGGCAACCAAGTCAACAGTCAGATAAAAGAAGCCTGAATCTGGCCTAGATCTGTAACCCAAGTGTCTTAGACAAGACCTTCCCTATTCTCATGAAGATGAAGGGAGGATTTTTACCTCTCCTCAAGGGACAGAGAAAGTGCATTCACACTTGTAAGTTTCTGTTACTTTAATCTTAAAATAAAAGTATTATTAAATTTTGGTTTCCCAATCTGCTCTACTTTGGAGGTCTGACATAGTGTTTTCAGGGGACCTTGAAGACCTTGTTCTTTATCTAAGCTTTTCTATTATCTATGCATTTCCCATTGTTATCTTTTTGCTCCTGTCTATATTGCTCCATGTCAATTTTTTCCCATGTTTTTGCTTTGTAAAGCACTCAAGGCTACTTAGAATCTGGCAATATGCACATTCAATAACCGTTATTAATAATTGTAGACTGAAAGACACTGGATTTATTTGATATGTAACTGAGAAAGGATCACTAATGATTACCAAATTTAGAAATCTATAATTAACTGCAACTTTGAAATCTTTGTACTTACAAATTTATGAATACTAGAGATGTAGAAAGGCAGATCAATTATTTCTTCAAACTGTTTACAAGAAATGTAGCTAACAGTTGAGTAAATGTCGTATCTTTCTTTTTAGCTAGAATCTGGGTTCCAGGTTTTAAGTTAATGACACAGTCCAATCAAGAGGAGAGGCAACTGTTGCTTTTTTCAAAAGACCAAGAAAAAAAGATAGAATGTGTAGGAAATATTGCTGGTCAGCCCACTATAAACAATTCACACTGTCAGTAAACAAAATGACTTTGATGGAGATAGGAGAGATCTGTTACCAAAGTGAGAAGAAGCAAAAAAACATGTTTTAAGCCCAAACCATGCAGAAGGAATGTGACAGTGTTTCTCTCAAACACCTTCCTAATTGACATGAATGTAAGAGGGGGAGCATGTAAAGATAGAAAAAAAAAAATCAGGTCGACACCAAGAAAAAAAAAACCCAGTCTTGCCAGATTCTGTACTATATCCGATCTTAATAAAAATAGTTTTAGTCCTGAGATAGAATTGAATTTTTGATTTGGATTACTTAAAATGACTAAAAAATACCTTAGGAATTGATCTCGAGTCTGCTCAAATGTTTCTTGCAATCTTCTGGAAAAATAAAACAATACTGGCTTGAAACAATTTGTGGGATCGCTTTCAGATAATGTAAGCTTTTCCCAAATTTCTTTACTAACCTTATCATGGCAATGTTCAGACATATTTTCTTCTCTGTATCCACTTGTACCAAACAAAATCAATTAACATTTTTTATTTCTTCCCCATTTCCACAGCCATATCTACATGCTTTCATATTATCCCTGCATCAAACCTTGATGGGTTAACAGATAATTTCACTTGCTGATGTTTCTAAAAATACATGTTTTACATCTGTCAGGCAGTTAATGATTTCCTGAAATTAAGAGGTAAGTTAAAAATAATAAAATGTCAATAACAATGCATCAAATATGGACTTGTATATTTGTATGCATGTGTGTGTATAGCTGTGAAAGAGACAGATTATGAACACTTTCATAACAAAAGCAAAGCTTGCAAGGAAAATAATTCAAAAAAATTTAATTCAAAATTTCAATCGGAGCGAATGGCAAAGAACGTTCTAGAGGCTACAATATGCCTCTTATACAATTTGCATTAGCTGTTTTTGCATGCTCAATCTCGAGAGAGCAAGAAACCCACCCACTATACATCTTCTGATAACAGATGGTTTGACCAAAAATTATGCCATCTGGATAGGAAAGGCTGCATTCAATTTGAAACATTTTCAATATAATAGTCCACAAATTTTAAAAGTATTAATTATTCATTTGTATGATTAGCCTTATATATCTAGCAGTGTTTGGGGCATTTTGATGTATCAGAAGGAGAATTTTAAACTTTGGTTCTTTCTATATAGTGGTGGAAACACTGTTAAAAATAACCAACAGTGTGTCAGTATTAAAAGCCATTTTTCTTGGAGCTTCTATGCTGCCAGATTTTAGTGCCTGGTAAATTGGGAGGCGGGACTTTAGAGAGAGATGAAAGTTAGACATAACAACATTGTTCTTCTCTGTCAAGGCTGTGCCATCCTGCACCTGGGGTAGGAGTGGTTGAAGGAGTGTCTCCAGTTGGAACAATCAGTGATTGGACCATGTGACCGATTAATGGGTGCAGGGGATGGGGTTTGGGTGATCAGCAGCAAAGGGAAAACATGGAACTTTCAGATTCGGGTTTTCCCAGATGTGCCAACATGACTTCTCTAAATAAATTCTTACGTGGATTAACTTTGTCTCTGAGTGCTGAATGGATGGGGGAAGTTTCTTTGGAACGCTGACACAGTGGAAACATCAAAACTGAAAAGGATATTCAGATAAACGTAAGAGCTAGTTAGAGATAAATTAATTTGTACTTATAAAAAAAGAATATTGAATATTGAAGTTTTTTAAATATTCTACTGAAGACCTTCTAGAATCTTAGATGTAAGGGACCTTGCAGATCTTCTAGTACAAATCACTACCTAAGGTACCAGACCAGTCTTTATATCATACCAGACAAATGGCTGGCCAATCAAAGAACCATGGTCAGCTAAATTGCCTTCTCTTTTTTATTAATGCATTTTCTGATATTATTTTTGGGATAATAAATAACATATAATGTCTTTGAACTCAGAACATGCTTTACAAATCTTGGTATCTTGTGTGAAGAGAAATGTTACCGTAAAATAGGTTCAGAGTTAGGGGCTACATACACATATAATTTCACAACATAAAGACAGGTTTAACCATAGTTTCAATTGGGAAAATACCTTGACTGAAGTTCACCTGAAAAAATAAGTATCAGAAATAATCAATCTGGTAAAACAATACTTATTATTTTAAAAATGAATCTCGGTAGATATTTTTTTTATTTTGTATTATGGGTTTGGTTCAGAAACCTCCATTTGTTAACAGTGTCGCAAAATTTTATAATAACAAAATGCTGTTTTTACTACAAGTGAAGACAAAATTTCATATGGCACACTCGTTATACCTGGAAAATATAACTGGAACATGAAGAACTGAATAAATATTTTTCACTAATATACCCTGGATTGTTTAACATTGTACTCAAAATATGTATTTTCTAATCTGAAAATTACATAGGCCAGTGATGGCGAACCTTTTAGATACCAAGTGCCCAAACTGCAACCCAAAACCCACTTATTTATCACAAAGTGCCAACATGGCAATTTAACCTGAGTACACAAAGTGCCAACATGGCAATTTAACCTGAGTACTGAGGTTTTACCTAAAATAATGATAAACAAGACAGAGCTCAGCTAATTGTTCTAAGAAACACGTGATAAATGCACTTTTATGCCACTTCATTTTTTTTCCTGCTTTTGAAATATTAGGCTTAGCAACAATAAAAAAGAAAAACTTTTGTAATATCATTTCTCTCTTTCCCTCCCTCCCTCCCTCTCCCACCCCAGGGGGGAAGGAACCCCTGAACTGGTGCTGGGTGGTGGGAATCCCAGGAGCAGCACCAACGATCAGCTGGTCGGCGGAGAGCCGAACAGCAGCTGGCCGGTGGGAAGGCAGGGTATCACAAATCCGGCAGGTCTGCAGAAAAAGCAACTGACATTCGGGAAGTGGAAGCGAGCCCATGACAAGGCAGGTTGCATTGTGAGTCTGCATTGTAATGGGCTCCAGGAGGAGGGGATTCCATCTTCCCCTATTGATGAGATGGCGAGAAATGCGATGGAGAAATGCGATGGAGAAACATGACGGCGAAACGCGATGGAGCTAGGCTGAGGTGATGGCACGAGTACCCACAGAGAGAGCTCTGAGTGCCACCTCTGGCACGTGTGCTATAGGTTCGCCACCACTGTACTAGGCTATTTAAAATCAAAAGCAGCCAATAAGTAAGCTACCAGTTATATCTCAGGTCCTTGGAGAAGAGTTTTCATCAAAAAACTGAATTATAGATGGATTGAAATTTCCATTCATTTCCTAATACATGTAAAAAAAAAGCAAAGATGATACGAGGGAAAGGTAAATAAAATTTAATGAAGCTGAACTATTAAAATTAATTTAACAGTTAAAGTGTGAAGGGAAATTACAAAGTTATAGAAAGTGTTATGTTAAAATCATTAGTTATCTACTGTAATATATACATTATTTAGTTATATGTCAGTACACTCTTTGTAAAAGCATTCTAAAAAAATATTTTCCCTAATGTACTAATTAAATAGGGATTCAGTGATGGTGCTCTTGCCTCAAAAATGTTTAATGGATACTATAATGACCAAACTAAGAAATTATGTGATGATTTGTAATAATTAAAGTTAAAACACCATAATATGTAAAACAAACACATAAGACCTAACAAAAAACCTTACCAAACACCAAAACAAGCTTCAACCACAATTTGATCTTCCATTATACCCATTCATTTGGCAAAAAAAATTACTAACAAATTGCTGCTCAGTAAATAATGCAAACTGAAAAATGCTAATCAGAAGTGTAATTTGTATTGCATTGCAAATAAATAAAATGAGTCAGATGTTTTAGAAATACCTTTACTAATGATGGAAAAATAATAGACACAACTCAGTTATCAAATTTAATCAGTGACTGAATTTCAATCATGTATGGCTATATTTGTTACAAAACATGTTCTTACTTATAAGAAACTACTCTTTGGCACTCAGGAATTTAGGATTACAAGTAGTCCTTTTAATTGTAAACATAAAACTCAATTTAATTGAGTTTTAATTGTGAAAATGTTCATAAGTCACTTTTTTCAGTGGTGTTATAACTTTGAATAATCACTAAATGAACAGTTGTGTCAAGGTAACTATACTATACACTACGCTACACTATACTAATTATACCAAAAGATTTAACTATTTGAATTGTTTCCTTTTTTCCCCACTTACATTGTTGTTTTATCACAAAGTACTCCTATTAAAGCACTTTCAAGAATGTGATGTAATACTCTTATCTGAATTCTATTTATCTGAGAAAATGACCACAAAGTTGTCACATTTTTCCGGTATCCTAAAGGCACTCACTGATAATATAAGTCAGGTCAAGTAAGAACATTCTAAAGAATTATTTTCACCACTTAACAAGGAATGGGAAACAATTCAAAGGCCCTTCACAGATATTTTCAGGATTTGGGTTACAGATGGGCCAACAACTGCCCACAGTACCTGTAGATAAAGCTACCATGCCAAAGATATATGATAGCTGACCCAGTGCTTGAAAAAGTCAAGCCAGCAGCCTATTTCTCTTTGCAGTCGCAAAGGGAAACAGAAAGTGGGAGGGAAGCCTTAACTTCACTCTTCTAGTAATACAGATCCAAGTAAGACGGCTGGGGGACAGAAGAATTCCTGAACAGACTGATTTCCCCTCCTCCATGGTTTCTTCACAAGTTGTCCATGTGTGATTTAAGAAAATAGGAAACTGGTTTACAGCATAAAAAGAAGTATTTGGAATAGAAGAGATGTGTGTAAAAGTTGCCTAGGCATGAGAAACTACAGAATGAGAACCTGTCTGGCATAACCCCAAGCATAATGAGCTGTAAGTTTATGTAAGGTCCAATAAGTTTACCAAAAAGAAAGCAAAAGTATGAGAAATACTGATCAAATTTATACAACCCATACTGGAAATGAGAATTTATTCTTACACTACACAGCTTTCTTCATTAAGCTAATGGGCCTTAATGACAATGTTCAGCCATGCAGATTTGCCGTCTGTTTCTACCATGAACTATAGTGAATTTTACTCTTTTTTAGTTTCCAGTTAATTCAAAACCAAGTTGGCAAACATTTTCACAGCAATTAGACGATACTAATAGATTCAGCTCACAGGCTACAGAAATTATCAGCAGAAAACACAAGAGTGGAGGTAGAGGAATTGCAACTCTTTTAACAGTTATTTGCTGGCTGACTTAATTTTTCTAATACTATACAAGCAATCTAGAAGTTCAATCAAAACTGGTACCTACATGTTGTAAAATCTGCCACCGCAAATGGGTATTAGAGTTGTCAAGCAAATGGAAAATACCTAAAATATTTTATCTTCCTGTAACCAAACAGCAATTTCCAAACAGTTCAATTTTTTTTACACTGGAAATCCTCCCTCACTCAATCTTTATCTATTAGGTTTAATGACCCCTAAAACCTAACTTTCCTTTTTCTTGTATATACAAACATTTGAAATGTATAGTGCTTCTTTTTCAAATCACAGAAGTATGCTGGCTGTTATTATTTTGCAAGAAAATGATTCCACTTACCCCAAATGGAAAAAAAATATCCATTGTTAAGCAGGAATCTTAATAACAATCCTCTAGAATTTTCTGATTTGTTAAATTTCTCCAGCAGAGACCAGAATGGTATGCCTCAGAACAGAGATCAAGGCAGGTGAAGAAATGCTAGCCATTACTGCAAGTCTTGTCTCATTTTTTACTTAAGGAAGGTGTGTGTGTGTGTGTGTGTGTGTGTTATTGTATGAAAAAGTGCTAGAACTATTATGACAAGTAAATGACAACTCAGTGAAGAAGTGAGAATAAGATTCCAAATATCCCTTTCTTGACTTATTTTTATATAAGAGGAGATAAAGATTCTTGGAGTTGGCTTTCAAGATTTTGTTATTGGTCTTCCGAGGTGACTTCCGGCGATACTGGGCGTGAGTCATGCGAGCTCCGCGGATTCGCCCCAGGCCCACCAAACCCAGGACCCAAGGGGTCTGAACTCTCCTGGAGGGAGGGTTCAGTGAAGGAGCGTGGCGTGAGAGGTAGAGGAGTTACACGCATCCCTCCCTCACCCACCGAGAGCTCTATCCAGGATCGGAAGGGACAGAGCCAGAAATGGCATCCAACTAGCCTGGAACACCTTGGGAAAAGCAAGTGCAGGAGGCAGAGAAAGTGATCCATCTGGAGGCGGGTCTGGGTAAGCCAAGATTTTAAATTGGACTATGATTCCCAAGATAAACTTTAAAAAAGGAATTGCTGCGGTTGAGAAAGCAGCAAAAGAAAAATGTTGCAGCGTTCTAAGGAGAGGTCTGTCTCCAAGCTCCTCCACCGCATTGGATGAGATTGAAGTCAGACGGTATCCCAGAACTGTGATTAAAAGCTAAATTTGGATTAAATTGGACGGAATCTATTTGGACAATATATATATATATTGGATTTATATTCCTTTGACTTTAAAAAAAAAACGGACGATAAAGAAGAGAAAAGCCCAGCTGGGACCCGAGATCACTGTGCTACGATTCTTAACATTTTAGATGACTTTGAACTAACAGCAATGGAAATTAAAAATTCTATTTCTGAAATAACTGCTAAACTGGAAACCTTGGAGGAGAATGAGAATATAGACCAACTGGAGCAAAAAGAAATCACAGATGACTCCAAGGGAATGCCAGGCGAGCAGAGGGAGAAAGCCAAAGAGAGCTCTAAAATGGCAACGATGCGATGAGAAAGCAGGGATATAAGAACTTACCTATTGCACAGTCAAAAAGGAGTGACTAGAGAGAACGGGGCCAGCGGGAAGGGATAACAAAGGAGTCAAGAGGAAATAGGAGAGAAGACTGTTAAAAACAAAGAGATAATGAAATTGAATGTAAAATGTGATGTTAAATTAATGAAAGGGAAAAAAGATAAAGAAGAATGGGAAAATTGGAAGGAGATTTATAAGCGAAAGGTGGGGGAAGGAGATGGATTTTCAAAAGAAAAAACAGGGACAAGGGGTAGAAAAATGTAGGTATAAATTAAATTGAGAAGTGGAACTAGGATATTTTTTATGAAGAGATATTTTTTAAATGTATTTTATGAAAGATTGCTTTTTTATATAAACATGGGTTAAATGAGAATATGAAATATCTTAGTACAGTTTTATATTACAGGGGGGAGAGGGAGGGGGAATTTAAGAAGGTAGGGGAAGAATTTATAAGGATGAAGAAACAGCTGAACTATGTTTTTTCTTTCATTGTTTAGTAATGAATATTGATATATTGACATTAATGAAGATTGACATAATGAAACTAAGAAATTAACTAATATTTGTAACCCAGGATGCCACAAGTGGACAAATAATGAATATTTTAAAATTCTTTTATTGAAAAATAATAAAAATATTTGCAAAAAAAAAAAGATTGTTATTATTATCCCCTATAAGAGGGTGAAAAACTCCCATCATTATGGCGGCGTCATGTGATGTATCAGGACCTTTTTCCCCTTCTCTAAACCGGATATGGGTGTGACGCATCCAGCCCGTGGACCGGGATTTTGATAGCCTATAACAATAAAGGAGAGGCCCAATAGCCCTCACATTGCCTGTTCTATGATATGACCTGCCTCAAAAGGCTTACATACAGAAATTTACCTGTTCAGGATATTCTCCAAACTCTCTAGATTACAAAAAGCACATGTCTTTTAATTTATAAAACTTTGAGAAAGGCTCTAACTATTCTATAGCTTCTGAAGCACACAAAGATCACCAACACCAGTAATTTCTCATTTCTCCCTGAACTTCTCCCTGGATCTTTGAAAACAGCAATAATTTTTACTGTTTCTGCTAATCATCTCCATAGTCCAAAACATAGACTCTGTCATGTTGTTATGTTCCAGAGGTCTTGTGGGAGATGTAGAATTGGTGGAAGATACAAATGGAATAGTCACTTAAAATTAGGTAAGATCTTCTTCTATGTGACCTTGTCAGGCTCCCAAAATTAATTTCACTGCAGAGCTGAATATTGTGAACATTTGATAGAATGAATAGGTGAATATTTCATACGAAGGATCTTGCCATTTGGGGATTCATGAATTCTGTCAGCCTCATGGCTTCCTAAAACAGTCCTTTCAGCACTAAACAGAAGTCTCTTATTTTAAATTCTTACTGCAAAATAAACCCGCTACACTTTGGATAAGAATATATCTTCGAACATTAATAAATATTGGGTCTAACTACTAAGCCAGTTTCTCCTTGTAACATTTATTTTGCCCTTTTGCAGTTCTTAGCATAATCTCCACAACATTTCTGTCATAGTTCATGTAAATTATCCCAACAAGAGTGATGATGCACTAATAAGATAAAAAAGCATGTTCATTAATTGCTATGAACATACTACAGGAGTCAAAGAATGTAACAAGTAAAAGGACATTATGAATTAGTCCAAACAGAAGTGACATTTTTAATGAAAAAAAAAATATAGAAATGACCCCTAAGTACTACAGAGTAGGCACAGGCATCGACATTCCTAAACATAATAACATCAAAATCACACGTGTTATCATAACAGAAGCTCCATCATAGTTCTCTTGTAATGTTATACTCAAGTATGTATGGGGTGTAGTTTGTATCTGGATGTGCATTTTGCTACCTTCTCCCATCTTCTCTGGGCGCCTACTAAGATTAAGGAATTATGTCCTCTGATCCATTTGTGTTTAGCAGACGTGGTGTATGTCAATCCAAATTTTTATGTCTGAATTTTTGATTAAAATTAGTTATCCAAAATGAGCGTTCATAACTTTTCAAAGAAATACTGTATTATATTTCAGTCTTCAATACATTTATTTAATCTATTTAGTTTGTAAATAATTTTTACTTCTTAAAATATATTGTCCATTTTGAAAACAATGCCTTATTTTTAAAACAAGTTTCCAATTCAATGGAACCTATATTCAGCAATTGAAATTTAATTCCCAAATCATGCTTTGAAACACATAGGGGTACAAATGTAGTATCTCTAATATTTCTATGCAACGTTTTAAAGAAGCTGCATCTTTTCCTGAGATCTCATGACTGTATTTCACAGCTATTGTGCATCACTATTTCTGTAAAAAATTGCAAAGAAATGTTACAGTCAGAGTTCCTCATGCTCTGAATACAAAATGCTGTACAGTTCTAGTAGACACTGGATATGCCAATGTCATTTTTTACCACTGAAGCTGAAACCCAGAATAATGATGCATTTCTTACATTAAATGCTGTGAAAAAAAAGGAAAAATAAAAGACTAATCTTTCTACAGTTCTACAACCGTGGTGGTGGTTCACTTGATATGTTTATTATAAGGACAATGTGATTAATCTTCTTACTTTTTTGCATTTTTTAGGAATAATGCATTAATAAATATCCTGTTTAATTTCTGTCCTGTATAAATCCTAAGACCCATGGTGGCCCAGAGGTTAGAATGCAGTACTGCAGGCTAACTCACTGATCATTCCAGAAGTTCGATTCTGAGCTGCTCAAGGTTGACTTGCCTTCTATGCGGACTTTGCAAACTGCTTAGAGAGGCTACAAAGCACTGTGAAGCTGTATGTAAGTCTAAGTGCTATTGCTATCTATTAACAGATACAGGATCTATGGAAAGAACAGTCAAGAGCTAAAGATAAAAGGCATATCCAAAACAAAGCAAACAAATGATTAAAAAAATCTGAAAGAGATTTACATATCCAAAAAATTAATAAAACAATATAAATCTTAAGATTTTTTAACTTACATAATTAGTGACCTGGCCTTACTGAGCAAAGAGTGGAGTCTACATTTTAAACAATAAATAATTGTGTTTAAGTGTAAATCACTGGAAGTCAGGAGATAATTTTAGCTGGATTGAAGAAATATTTGAGGTTGTTTTTTTCTGATTAACCAAAGAAATGTCCTTCAGGTTGCATTAGTATTGGCCCTAAAAATCACTTCAATTTGCACAAACATTCAGACAGATCCACCATATGTCTGTCAACACTTCCCCCACCCTTGGGCTCAATCTGATACTCACCAGATTTTAGAGCATGATCTAAAGTCAACACTACAATTACAATATGATCCATATGGGGAAAATAATCATTTACAAACCACTATTTAATTTTAGCTGCCTTATTCATTTGATTAAATTATGCCAGATCATTAAATTATTGCTTTTAGGATAATTTTGTTAACAAACCAGGATGTCTAATAACTAATTTAAGTACTATTCAAACACTGAACTTTCTCTTTTCATAACAGTGGTTCATATACAACAATATTCCAATGCATGCTTTCTCATATTAGCAACTGCTGAACTTTCTGTGGTATTTGCTGCTGGATACAACTTTTAAACTTTGGATTTATTCACAAATGTTCTGCACTAAAATTTGCTCTTTTAAGCAGTTTAAAGATCATAATGGTTTAAATTACATGCCATTTCACAGATCACAGAAAAACACTTTTTAAAATATGCATACATTTGATCAGAATAAGACTTTATATACCTATATAGACTAAATCTAAGGTTTTTATTTATCTGTGAAAATAACAGGAATGCTACAATACCTTTATCATCTATAATAAAATATGGACTGAATCGAAATCTTTCTCCAACAATAAATTAATAGGTAGAGGTTAGTAAAGGATTTTTTCCCATTGTAATAGTTCTAAAATTCTATTTTATTTTGCAGACATAAAATATTTACATCAATCAATTTACATAGCACATAATATTTATATAAAAGTCAGCAGCCAGAAAACTATCACTAAGAAATGAAACCTGTTATGCACGTGATTGCACCATGCTCTTTTTGGATCAGGATTGTAGATTGGAAATGGTTCTACATTCAATTTAGTTTTTAAAAAAACAAAGGAGCCTCGGTGATAGGTGTGCTTTTTATTGCTTGTTGTTGGTGCACCAAATGCCACATGTATCTCAACAGAAGAAAACCTATTCTATTCTATTCTGTTCTGTTCTGTTCTATTTCTATTCTATTTTCTATTCCATTCCATTCCATTCTCCAGCCTTAGTTTTTTAAAAAACAACTCAATGGGATGAACAAATCTAAGACACCTTCCACCTATCCACCCTGACAACTATTCTGTGAAGCGAATTGGACTCAGAGAGAGTGAATGACCCATCAAGGTGCCCCCAAGCTTGATTTCATGGCAAGGCTAGAACTCATAGTCTCCTACTTTCTAACTTGGTGCCTTAGCCACTAAACCAAACTGATTCTCCAAATAAAAACAAATGTTTTCTTTAAAAATAAGAACACTATCAGAAACTCATTTGATATTTAAAGGTTTGCAGTCAATTTTGAACAATCTGAAGTGCTAATACTTGACCTTTTAAAGCCATTACATTTGGCAATTTGTCTGTGCAATGCAGTGAGAACAGCACCAGAGATTTTTCTTCTTGAACTTCAAGATTTGCACAGAGATTGGTGCCTGTTTGGATAACTCCTGCCACAATAATGTCTGCCTAGTGCAATTTACTTAGCACCAATCAACAACTTTTATTCTCTCAAATGTTGAGCTTGGCCACTTTGAATTACTGATTTAGATTACTTCTTTCATCCTATATACATATCTATACTCCATATTCCCTTTCAGAATAGGACCTTATGCAGTCCACAGAAAGAGTAGGAAACAGCAACCCAAAGAAATTAAAAACATGGTATATACAGTATACAATATACATGGCACATACACAAATAAAACCGAACAAAACATGTAGCTAAAAACAGTTAACAGCAAGTCGATTCACCATACATCTCCAGGCCTTTCTATCGTAGAAATCATCCATGCTTCTAAAACATCTATTTAATGATTTATGCATTGTCTTTAACTACCACCTCTTTCTTTTTTTTTATCAGTGCAATCCAACCAGTGTTATTAGTCTTTTTCCTTTTAGTCCATTCATTCTTCTTTTATGTATTTTTCTATACTTTGGTCTTCCTCATTTTCTCTGTATAGTATGACCGAAGCAACTCAAAGTTTATTTTTTACTAGCAGCGTTGTCCAGGTATTTATTTATCCCAATCCTGTATTAGATAGGAATGGCGATGTAAAGTGGCAATGCAAGTGCGGAATGGGCTGTCCTCCCTCCTTCCATTAACATCTCCGCAATTCCTGAAGAGACAATGGCAAGAGCAAGTTCTCCCTGAGCCCTGAATTCAGTGACAATTAAATTAGTTAAAAATGTTTTCCCTGTGCCCCCAGAAGCATCAAGAAATATTGTCTGAGTGACATACGTCGTGTCAGTCTTGTAGTGGCTTAGGCAGGCCCTGTTACAAATGGTGTTAGAGGTATCTTACCACCACAGTATTTGTTTCCAGAGAGTAAATCATCTGTGGGCCAAGTTTGGTTGAAATTGCTCAAGGTGTCCCAGAGTTATGCAGGAACACCCCCACCCACCACATCCATTTTTATATAGATACCACAACTCACTTTTACATTAAATTGCTCACCTATTCAGCACCCTTTAATTTCTAACCCTATCTCTTTTTACTTTAACATACAAATTTCTTTTTCTTCTATCATACCTGAACCTCATTTTCACATAAATATTTATACTCCATAAACCACTACAAATCTATCCAGATTATAGCAATATATAAATGACAGAAACAAAATAAATAACACCAGCAGCACCAACAACTCTTATATATAACTATTTTTGACAAACATTCATTCCTTGCAACAAATCACATGCTATCTACTAACCTTCTATCAACACTGGCATGTTTTAAAATTTCACCATCTCCTTTTCCCATCTCTAGCATTCATTCACGCAAGCTATTTTTTCATCACTTATGTATAACTTTAAATCATTTACTCCATTTTTCTGCCAAACGGAAAAACTTTGTTTTTTGATCCATTCATTTTCAGATCAATACTCTAACATAAAAACTACTGAAAACATTTTGAGT
Source organism: Boaedon fuliginosus (assembly GCA_027560395.1). Lineage (NCBI taxonomy): Eukaryota > Metazoa > Chordata > Lepidosauria > Squamata > Lamprophiidae > Boaedon > Boaedon fuliginosus. The sequence continues at coordinate 59,958 of JANHGC010008345.1, forward strand.
TCTCAGTGAATAATATAGCATCATAGGTATACAAAGTAACACCTATATTTCACAGCCTAAATCAACACAATTCTAACATCATCTCAAGTTTTCCCAATATATTAATCTACATTCCATTGAAATTTTTAACTTTGATATATTTCAACATTCAGATGTTTGATATTCATTCCAACAATATTGACAAAGGGGATATCATATAATAAATATCAAGCACCATTTACATTTGGTAGTAAATTCTATAATTTAAATAAAGAAAAATGCAAATTTTGCCTGTGGAAAAAGTACACCTCTATACCGACCACTAACTCAAAATTAGAATCAGGTACACCAGATCAGATGCAAATGATTAAACACCATCAGAGAGGATGTAGGAGGAACTATAGATTGTCTTATTTATATCCTTGGCATTTTGTTTTATTTGTTCTTTGTTGTTGAAATGTATGCTATCTCCATGTCTGGGATAGTTCTCTGAGGCCTTCACAAAGAAGGTTACAGGTGCCTATGATTCTGGAAAAGGATTTAATAAGCTTGCCATATAACTGGAGATCAATCAATCCACTGCCCAGAAGATCTTCTGCCAATTGATTTCAAACAACTTCCATCTTACCCGGGCCAGGCCATTCCAGCAAATTTAGCCTGAGAGTAGAATGCAAGATCCTGAAAGAAGTCTCTAAGAACCTCAGAATGTCATCATGTTACCTACAGGTAGCTCTTGTTACTATTGATGTTGAAGTGCACGAGTCTACCATTACAAAGAAGCTGCATAAATTAGATCTACATGGGATGTGTTCTGGAATGACTATGTCAAAGCATGGATCTAAATCCTATTAGACAACCCTCAACTCGAATCATTTCAGTCCTGGTTACCTAATGACCAGGAGCAGGCAAAAACAGCAGTGGGAGCTGGAGCAACTTCTGACTTCCTGTCAGCTGAGTTTCACTCTGGGAAGCTGGCAGAATCTTCCTCTCTTCTTTCCTCTGCTCCCCTTCCCGTCCCAACAGGCAGTGGGGCTATTGCTAGGGTGGGGGAGAAATTGAGGAAGTGAGCAAGTGACAAAGGAACTCAGCCATTTTTATAGACTTTCTCTCTACAAGTTTTCACAAGTAATCCTTTGCTAGTGTGCAGGAGCATGGGAGCATCAGCAGTCATATCAGTTTCTTTCTGGTTCCCCAAAGACTTGTGAAAAGCTGGCAGAGAATGCTGAAAATGAGGATCACAGGGTAGTGGCAGACTAGCACCAGTGCTGAACAGCAGCACAAAACTGGCAAAGAAAAGAAGAAAAAACAACTCAAAATTTCATATCCTCAACAGTAAGGGTTCCGATCTTTTGTAAGTTTATTTGAAGTACCTTTTTTGATAAAATTTTGCCCTATGATGCAGCATATCGCCCAATTAAAAGGTTTCAAAGTATCAGACAGATGCAAGAGTTTTAGTTGTATATAGATTGAGATGCTGTGGTGCAATTTGAAACAGGTTGTGCCTGCCTCCAACATTGCACAGCTGAAAAAATTCTGCATGGAGGAGTAGGAAAAAACTTCCCCCAAGTGGATGTGAAAGACTGATAAACAGTTACAAGAAAGACCTGCTCGCAGTTGTTTCTGCCAAACAATGCAATGCTAGATACTAAAGCCAAAAGTGTATAGTTTTTTTTTCCACATAAGGAAATTGCTATCTGTCAATTTTTCTTGTTCAATAATTGAAGTCAATTTTTGCGCGGGGGGGGGGGTTTTGTTCAATTATATAACTTTTATCTTTGTATATTGCTTGAATGAAGATAATATACTGATATGTGCACATTTAAAGAACTTTACATATACTTTTTTACTTGACTGTATTAATACTAACAAACAAATAAAAGACGCAATTCATTCATGTTTAATCCCTGCTCAATGTTCAATAATTTTCAAAGCATTTAATTTTATTCTCACACATCCTTTGCTTTAATCATATCCTTCCCTTCTCAACCAACTTTCTCCATCATTTTTGTGCAAAGCAAAGCAATCCTATTTCTTATCCTAAAACAAAACTATAATAAGCTCTGATTCATCTGTTTATATGGCTTGAGTGCAAAAATACGTTCTGGACACCTCCTGTCCAGCATAAACTGCACATCTCAAATTTTGCTCATTCTTGCTTTTCATTCATTTTAAACCAGAATTCTCACAAGCACATTGCCAGGCACGATGAAAGCTAATTACAGATATTAAATTTAAGGCTCCCTATAATGTTTCATTCCTGGTATCTTTCCTTTTGTAGGAAGAAATAACCAAGACTTTCTTACAATTGTCAGGCTTGACAGTGCTTGACAGTGCTTGACAGTGAGATGGGTGACACACAAATTTTGTAAATAAGTAAGTAAAATAAAAACTAGATGTTATATACATTTAGTAAGTAAATAAATAAAATAAAAACTACACTTCATAGGAAAGTTCCAGAATCACTCCAAAAGCAAACCACGTCTATATTTTAACATTTTTTGGTGACACCATCCATACTTATACATATACTTCAACCATTTCAAAAGCATCGATAATTTCCTTTTCAGAACACTAATATTAATAGCTTTCATTTCAATTTAACTCTCTGATATATCGTTATCATTCATAGTATTCAATTAATCCTGCCCAACAAAAATTGGTTTCCCCTGAATCATTTTACTGCTTTTATTTTTAATTTCATTCAATCTGTTGGAGGATTCTTATGTAGTCCTCTCCATTCTTCCTCAAAGCAGTGTTTTATTTCTATCAAATTATTTCTCATTTTCTCTGTCTCTTAATTTTTTAACTGTTCCTTGCTATTTCGACTGTGTTCTTTACATCCCGATTTCCTTATGCACATTATAGATTATCTTTCTCTCATCCTCATTTTTGCAGCAATCATCCTCTTTTACACACTTGTTTCTTATCCACAGGGATAGATGAGCTACAACATCCCTTCCAACTCTGTTATCTGTTATCCGTTATTTCATTATTGCTCCAAGCATCTTTTTTCACTTCCATTGATGTTACTCCATACATTTTTGTGTCACTCTATATATAATACAATTTTTTTCACTTTTTAAAGCATTTTCCACATCAACTTTCCTTAATTTCACTTTCTATTAATTGTCTGTTAATTCAATCATATTGAAATATTGTCATATATCGCTTTCTCTTCCTGTAATTTTTACTCTTTTTTCACTTCTTTCCTTTCCTTCTAAATCATTTTTTTCCAGGGTGAAGCCTAACCTTACAAAAAAATGACCTGTTCCACATTCAGAATCTCTCATCACCCTTGTATCCTTCACTAATTCTCTTAACCTTTCATCATAAAAAATCAAATTATTCATGACTCATTCCTTTGCCATGTATCTGTATGAATAAAATTATGATTAATTATTAACATGATTTAACTTACTCAAACCAAACCGTTTTTTCTAAGTCACCATCCCCATTTGTTTTTGGATCTCCAAACAACCCAATCACTTTTTTTGTAGTCATTTATCCCATCCATACATTCATGTCACCTGAATAATTCTTAAACCAGATCACATCTACTGCATAATTTTCCTCATATACTATCCCTGATACTTTTATTGCCACAATTTATTGGTATACAACATGCAATTATCATTAACATATGAATCTCTACATCCTAGGGGCATCAATCCATGCTTTCGATCTTTCAATATACAGCAACTATATCTATAATTAAACTCAACTCCACAAGATCAGGCCACTTCTGAAGTATAGGTAGTCCAAGATTAATGGCAATAATTTGGACCAAGAACTCTTGTCACTAAGCTACACAGTTGTAAAGAGCAACATTACATAACTGTGTTGATTCATGACATGGTTACAATGCCATTTGAGGTCTCCTGCTAGCTTCCCCATTAACTTTGGTTGTTGGAAGCCAGCAGTGAAGGTTGCTGGTGACCATGTGATTGTGTGACATTGTGACCATTATAATTGATACACAGTTGCCAAGTGCCCAAATTGTGATTAGGTGCCCACAGGAACACTGTGACAACTACAACTTTGAGAACAAACTGTAAGTCTCCTTATTAGGCACCATAACTTCAAACGGTTGCTGGACAATGGTCATTAAAGGAGGGTTACCTATATTACATAATTCCTCTTTCTTAATTTCACAAAGACAAAACATGCCAATTTTTTTTTTATTTCATTGATTTATTTATGATTCTTACCATCTCCTTACATTTCAAGTCATAACCACTATACATTACCATTATTCCCAGCTGGGACAACAGATACTGACTTTTACCACTTATCATAGCTTTGGTTAATCAAGGCTTTGAGTAAAAGGATTTAGGATGATGAAACTGTGAGTGCTAATATGCATGATATTCTCTGTTTATAACACAAACTTTTAAAATAATACTAAAACCTTCCATGTACCGTCTCTAATAATATGAGCACTACCTATTTATAATGTTGGGGTTGAGTCTCCAAATAGAAAATCTAGGATTGCAATTCATCTGCCAAGGAACCACTCTTGGTATATAGAACATTCATTTTCAGTCTGGAATTAAACCAGATTAAATATACAGAGGAATGCAGCCTTATGGCAACTACCGTTCAATTATTTCCTAAACACAATTTTTATTCCAACCAAAATTTGTCTGATAAACAACTTAAAGTAACTTTAAGTAATGAAGTATTGTCAAATTTGAAGATTTATTCAGGTCAAACATCTTGATTTTGAAAGATCTTTTTTTTAAAAAAAGTGGCAGAACAAATGTGGTATTAGCATTATTATTTCACGTCTCTCCATTGCTTGAATTAAGAAAGGGTGTATGTCTTCTTCAGAAATTTCAACTAAAAAGAATTTCTGAGATATTCTGCCAATATTACTATAACCAAAGTGATCAACGTATAGGTAAAACAGTTAGGAAAATTTTAAACTGGGCAATCCAAACTCTGGCTGGGCAGCTAAGCCTACCCTCCTTAAGAGCCCATGAAATTCATGCCAGAATCTATCAAGTAAGCATTCAACAGCCCTTGTGTGACTTTAGCAACCTTTTATTTTATATTAAATATCTTCCATGATATTTCTTTCAGAATGCATCTTGATTTGTTTTCATTTAGTTTCTACTTTGTAGCTTTTGTTTGAAAACTTAGTTAATTTTCCAGTTAATGCATTAGTTGTGTGTTTTTTACCTTATCTGCTATGTTACACAGATTCTACAGTCTAGCACTTGATCTACTGTATTAGGGGTATATAACATTTAGATAACTGGGTGTCATGTTTTATTATTTTATTTATTTATTTATTTATTTGATTTATATCCCGCCTCTCTTCCCCAAACGGGGAACTCGAGGCGGCGTAC
>JANHGC010008347.1:5356-17035 GCA_027560395.1 Boaedon fuliginosus
TTTTCCATCTGATTATCTTAGCCTCATCTGGGTTGATTTTGGTTAGGCTGGATTCAACTTCACATATGATGTTTTCATATGTATGTATGTATGTATGTATGTATGTATGTATGTATGTATGTATGTATGTATATAGTATACAGTAGTTTACCACTACTATAGTCAGGTGCGACCTTAAATGGACCCCGAGTGATGGTAGAGGACAGAAAGGCCTGGAGGAATTTTGTCCATGGGGTCGCAATGGATCGGACATGACTTCACAACTAACAACAACAACAACAACAATAGTCAGGCAGCTGGCTGAGTGGTGTAATGACCTAGAGGTGGAGCTCTTACCTCACAATCAGGAGGCTGTGAGTTTGATGCTAGGGAGCAGCAGGTATTTCTCGGGGCACAATGAGTACATATCAGCTGCGAACTCTGCATTGGTGAGAAGAAGGGCATCCGGCCAGTAAAGATTCAGCTCCATTTGCCCTGACTCCACTCCGATGCAAGGGATTAGAGGGTCATTAAAAGAAAAAAAATAGTCAGGCAGCTGGAAGTTTAAGCACTATTGTCAAGAACAGTCTAATGTATGCATGCTCATATTCACACTGTAAGTGCTCAGTAGTTTTTAAAATATATTTGCAAAGGTCAGGGATATAATAGGCTTCTGGCAAATTTGGGAAATTTTTCAGCTTTCATTCTTTTCTTCTTCCTCTAAAGATGAGAATATAGCAAAATAGTTTACAAAACATTTCTAAATCCAACAGTCTCAAATTCAAAACACTCTTTGTGGGTGTGAAACATCCAGCTCTGTGTCTAAAACAGATTGTTTTGAATATTATGGAAATGTTTTGAACCCAGTTTCAAACTCAAAAGCGTTTTGTAAATTTCTTGCAAGAAAATGCTCACTCCAACATTCACTTTAAATAACCATGAAACATTACTTCAAACAAAAAGAATATATGTGGTTTAAGGTTGAACTGTGGAATCCTTGATGCTCTTGGAGCTTGCTTGCTTTTATGCAGATGTTTTGTTACCACACTAGGTAACATCTTCAGTGCTAGAAGAGAGTGGGATTTGCTCTCTGTTTATATATAGTAGCTTGCCCTGTCAGTGTTAGTGTGTTGTTTTCCCTTGATAGTTTCTTGATTAGGTATTGTTTGCTGCATGATTGTTTGCCTGAGTTGGTAGCTCTTGATTAGGGTATAGTATACTGCTTGAATATTTGTCTGGTGTTAATCCTTCTTATCTGGGTGTTGATTGCTGATGATGAGGTGTTCTGTATTTTTGTTTTCCTTTTTTTAATGTCTCTTTTGAATGATGCATAAATGTTGTTTATCTCCATATACCTGTTGATGGCTGATTTGTCTGAATGCCAAGTTTCCAGGAGTTCCCTGGTGTTTTCTCATTTAGTTTGGTCAATGATGCTCACATTCTCCTAATTAATCTTATTTCATCAACCACCTGTAGAGGATTGCCAGTTAGATCCATGGTGGAAGGAGGGTCTCCACCTTCTAGTCATGGCCCTTGAGCCCCACCATCTTCCTGTTTAGATTCATGCATAATTTCTGATTATTATTTCTGTAGTTTTCTGCTGCCACTATTCCTCTCCCGATACCTTGACCATGGTCCTCTTGTTTTACACCTTATTGACCTGTGAACTAGGCATGATGATGATAATGACAATAAGGAAAGTGATAATGATGAAATAATAATGGTGATAATAATAATTGTGAGCAAGGAAGATTAAAACAAGTAGTATCATTTCCTGCCTCTTGTAATTTTGAGAAGAGCAGCTTTGTCTCCTTCTGAAGAGATGAAAATGGACATATTTGTATTATTTAAAGTGAATTTTACTAAAAATAAATAGCTTGAAATAGTAAAAGCAATTAGAATTGGGTGAAATGATGCTGATAAGATCACAAATAGCATTTCAAAGCTTATATCAGGGGTGTCAAACTCATGTTGTAATGGCAGTGTGGGCCGGGAGTTTGACAGCCCTAACTTATATTGTACGAGATGACCAGGCTGAGCCCAAGGGTGGAGTCAAACACATCATCACTTTGGAGTCAGTCCACTTCTACAAGAGATCTAAGTCCAGCCCACTTTGAATTCCTTCAGCTGTTATCTTTGAATTAAACTCCTGTTCCTATATAGTCATGTGGGGAGCCTGGACAAAAATTGAGACAAACATGTTATGAAATTCAAATATATTACTAAAGTCAGAATGTAGTTTGCACAAAGACAATAAACTTCTGATACAAAAATCAGAGGCAAAAACATTGAAACAATTAGCAAACAAGTTAAGATACCATGAAGATTAGGATAAGATTTCCTCATCTCACTTCTCTAGTTGGCTTCTACTATCCAATACTTGGCTAACATAGATTGCAATCTGCAAACTAAATTTTAGCAGCACTTCCTCTTAGCTTCTCTTGACTTCCTGGAATTTATGGTATCATATCTTTTAACCTTTAGACTGTAACCTTTAGACTGTACAGTGGGAAGCAGACAGCCTATTCTGGCTATAATTCTCCTCTTTGTCCAAACTGGCCTTTCTATTTTTTTGGAAGATTTTCTTGGTTCCAAATTAAACTCTCCTGGCCTCTAGCCTCAGAGGAGTTCATCTCCACTCCTTCCACATTTCCTCTCAGCCAAGCATTTTCCTGGAAACTAGCTCACAAAATCTGTTAGATCGTTTCTTGTCTCAGTACAAATTTCAACATTTCTTCCAGGTGTTCTCTCTTTTTCGTCACCTGCCAGGGTACCTGTTTGCTTTCACATTTTTTTTTTGATATCTTCTCCCATTTGTCTCAAGACAAGGGTTTTTTGAAAAAAAAGGAAGGAAGGAAGGAAGGAAGGAAGGAAGGAAGGAAGGAAGGAAGGAAGGAAGGAAGGGGGAAGCGGCTGGAAAATTTTCTTTTGCTTTTGATTGAGCAAAACTCTTTTACCCTCCAGTAATTCAAACATCCAAAATTTTGGTGTCTTTTTTTTTTTGCCAGATGGATCATCCTTTGTGTACTTGCTTGCATTTCAAACGGGTAGAAAACAGGATACCAAACTGAAATAAATAAGGGAACATTGAAAAAAGTAAACTAGGGAATCAAAATGACACAATTGTCACATTGTGAAGAAATTAAAGAAAGAAATGTGAGAGAAAAAAATACATAAAAGAAAATGAAATAAAAATATTTCACTGAACACCAACATATATTTAACAAACTTCCCAAATAAGAAACTATAGGTTATAGCCCTATCTTTAGTGGTTCTAAATGACACATAGCTAAATAATAAAGTATCAGAAGTAATGTAATATGAAAATGTATCCAAAATAATATATGCCATGATGGATTGTATGGGAAGCATTCATAACACATTTAAAGACGACTGTTTGCTGATATTGGTCTTTGCATTGCATGAACATTGTTGATTCTCATGATGAGATGAGGTGCAATATTTATATATAGGAACAATATTTACATTCTTCCTATAGCTGTGTCAATGCTATGTTGGTCCTTTCACTCAAAATTCATGGACTACCTCCCATCAAGCAGCCATTACTTTTGTCAAGATTGTGACCCTTCCAAATTATATAGCACATAACAGTAGACTAATTCACATTCTTATTTAATTGTATCAAGTTAATATTTTGGTTGTCTTTAACACTAGCTAATTCTGTTAAAATCAGCATCATAATCCAGCAAAAATTTATTGATGTCTGAAGCACACAAAATCACTAGAGGTACTAACTTTGAATAATAATGAACAAACTTGCCATTATGTGCACAGCATCCTTAGAGTAATTGAGATAAATCCTGCCTAATTCATTAAAACCTATATTCTATAGTCCATGCTATCCGCTAAGGATTTCTTTTTTATTTGCTCCAACATGAAAAAAATATAAAGTAGCTGCAGAGGGGGAAAAAAGGCAGCAACAGATTTTACTTGGACGGTGGAAATTATCAAAGTATATTACTATGCATTAGGAAAATTAAAGAAGACAAAACAACCAAAACAACAAAATTACTACTTAAATCAAGATAAGCAAAAGAACTGGTGAAATCTAGAAGCAACAGAGTTGCCTTCCTCCTCCTATAGTCTACAGTATAGGCTCTTTCACATAAAATTCAATCTTCCTGGATATAAATTCAGCTTTGTGTAGTTGCTAAGCAAATTAAATTAGTGGTAAAGTCCATTCTCAAATACTGTGGGATTTTGATGTTCATTTATGTGTATGAATGCCTGTCCAACTCCATGTAAGCTTGTGTACATATTTAATTCTGACTAGAAAACAATAAACCCACCTTTCAGCTAATTTAGTCCAAAATCAGTTTTTTAAGCCACAGTCAATTGATCTTTCCTAAGAAGGTATCATTTGAGATATATAGCAGAATTGAATGGATGGATGGATGGATGGACGGACGGACGGACGGACGGACGGACAGACAGACAGATAGATTAGACTGGCTGGCTGTATTACGGTATTCACAGGAGGATATAAGCTATTACCAAGTTGTGCAGAAATTCTTTTGGATTTCAGTTCACAAACTGTGCTTTAAGTTGTGCTAAATCATTTCTCATATTGCTACAAAAATTATATAGTTTCAGAAATCCACCATTCTATGAGAGGAGACAACTTGCCCCTCACTTGAATGTAGGACAAGAAAGATTAAAGGAATTATGGACATTTAGAATGCAAAAGAATACCAAAGAATATATGATAGCTAGCTATTAGAGGCATCTCCAGGATTCAGCTCTTTCATCAAAATGATGAAAGCAGTGTTGTTCCTTCACAATACAAGCTCCAATGCCTTTTGTATATGGTACCATGTCACAGTACATATATAAAACAGACAGAACTTGCATCACATTAGCACAGTGCTTCTTTTGACATTTTTATCTTGAAATAATAGTGGACTCCCTGTCCCTGACAATTTTCAAATATAGATGGATGATCCCAGTCAAGGATGAAAAGGTAGATTCCTACACTGAACAAGTGTTGGGATTAGATAACCCTAGAGTTCCCTTCAAATTCATAGATTCAGTAATTCTTTGATCATTCACCATTTAAATTAGAGGTGTACTGTCTGATTACTGAGAACCACATATGTTCTCCAAAAGCTTTAGAACAGTCTCCAGAGTCCCTTCAAAAGCTGTTACTGAATTTTTCATGGGACAGAAGATGAATATTATGAAATATAAGAAAAGAATTTTAATTAACTCAATTGAAACAACATATAAATATAAATTTATAAACATATCAATATACATCAAATGAAATAAATGGTATCTTTGTCTTGCTCATCCTACTTTTTGGAGAATCCCTCAACATACTATTAAGAAACCCAGTCAACCTCCTCTTATTTAAAAATTACAAGCAGCATATTCCTTTACAGCCATTACTATAATCCATAATCTCAAACTGTGAAGAAAGGAATGAGCGTCATCTAGTCCACAGAAAACTGGAACTGTTGGAGAGGTGAAGCAGAAACTGCTTAATGCAAGAATAATTTTACTTTTGTCTCCTACATATTCCTTTTGTACAGGTTCCCAATAATTGGTTTTCCTGCTAATTGTTTTATTATTTCTCAAATTAGGAGTCTTTCTTATAACTACTGAACTCTTCCCTTCTACAAGCCCACAAACATTGAACAGAATAAGACCCGAGGTTAGAATGTGATTATCTGAAACAAGATCAATACCGGTACAATTTTAAACTTCTAAAAACTCTTAGAAAATAACACTATTTTCTAAAGACCCTTAGAAAATAACAATTTCTTTAACACTAGCTAATTTTCTTAAAATGAGCATTTTAAATTTTGCTTACATGGATACTGGAATAAATGGGAAGCAAACCGATAATCACTATTTTTAACACATTATAAATGATAAATTAATAAATCCATTACGGTATTGTAGTGCAGGAGTTCACAACCTCCAGGCCATGGACCAGTACTAGTCTCTGGCCTGTCAAGAACTGAACCACACAGCTGGTGGTAAGTGGCAGATGAGAGAAACAGCTCATGCGCAGGAACTACATTGTGCATTCCTCCCTCACCCCGGTCTGTGGGAAAATTCCACGAAACTGATCCCTGGTGCCAAAAAGGTTGAAGGCCACTGATGTAGAGATTTTTCTCCTCTGTTTGTCATGATATTTATGCATTTCAAAGTCCACTCTTTCCTCAGTGAAAGCTTCACAGGACAGTTTGGTGTAAATAATTTAAGGAATATGACATTAGAGACATGTGTAAGAATTGTTTTAATATTGATTTATGCAAAATTGTAATCCTAATCCTTTCTTGCTCATTGCCCAGAAGCATTTGATAGGCCCTACAAGTATATATGTGTCCTTCTCACAACTGATGTTTTATACTGCATACTATCATTACTGTTCCTAATGAAATAATATAGCAATATTTCTGGGGAAGATAAGGGAGGGGCGGGGAAGCATCTTAACATAATTTTAAACAATAACATAAAAATAGTCACTTACTCATGGAAACTTTTAGTTTGCATCACACTTTATAATAAGTCTTTAGTCACTATGTATTTATATTTGGAAAAAGTTTATTACGTTCAAGAAAAGTCATCAGTAAAATATAGATCATGAAGCACATGATGTGTCTTTACTTCTTGATATGCCCTTGACTGACTATCATCCATCCTGTCATTTGTAATTATCTTGTCTGTCTCCTTTACTTTTGTAGGAAAATAACCCTTTTCTTATTACCTGTCAGCTTAAAAGAAGTTTTCTCCCTTATGTTGGTCTCTGGTAGATTGACTTCCACCTGGCCCTGATGATGTAAAAGTTACCTGCTGTAAGAAATATTAAGTTGGAAATGTGGCTCCTAGTCAGGAGTCCTCATCAAAGAGAACCAAATGAAAGTGGACTGAATATAAAAGTGAATGTCCAGAGTTACATTGAAGTGGTCTGGGGGTGGGGGGGATGAATGAGGATTAGATGGAAAAACCAAGATTTGAAGGAAGGGTGAATATATTGATAAGAGAGGGAGGAACAAGGAAATTGTAGTTGATGACATGCTAAAAAAGGAAAAAGAAATGAGAACTTTAAAAACAAAATGTGGAATGTGGAATCAAGGGAGTATTTAATGACAGTAAAACATAGACAGGTATAGTGAATGTTATTGGGGTATCTAGTTTTAAATACAAAACCCTTTTTTCTTTCATATCTCATGCAGATATGTACTGTAATTTCTGTAATTTCTGTAATTTACTTCATGTTCTTGCTTCTTTTCTGCTCAGCATAATGTTTAACTTGAAAGGAAGTATTAATGGGTTTGAGTGTGTATATATTGCAGCCAGTTAATTGCATGAATTTTAATTGATTAATTATTCATCATTCAAGTTTGTTTAGTGAGATCAAAAAGAGGGGATTTGCTGAGGGCCTTGTTTTTGAGGGAAATGTCACATACAGGGGCCCTGGGAATAAGCTTTTCAGTTATGGACCCCTTTTATGGAACTGTTCACTTATATACATATACTGTATATATACTGTATATACATTATTTGGCTTATTAAAAGCTGTAAAAACTTGGATCTGGGAAAGTAAAATTTTGTTTATCTTCATAGGCACCACTGTCATAGTTCTTTGGTTAAATGTTTTCTATAACAAAATATTTTCAACCATACGCTGTGGGATTTTGTAAGCTGCTTAGAGCCTGTGGGAACTTATTGTCACATAAGCCTTAATAAAGAAAGAAATTGAAATAATCCCAACTTTCCATTAAGACAAAATAATTAGTTCTCATATGTGTACAAACATACCATTGTTAAAAGAGAGATTCAGTCTTCCTTAATAGAGAAGGGAGAAATGTTTATTAAACAGAGTCTCAGTTACATACTTGAAATACTTGTACTAAAGACAATAGCTTTTTAAAATAAATGTACATTATTGCCAATTGATTCCAATTTGTTTTATTAACTGATTACATGAATTGTTGGCCTTTTCTATGATTTCAAGGTATTTGGAAAAATCTCTGTACACTTAAAGCACAAGGTATTTGTGTTACAATCCGGCAAACTATGTAGGTCTTTTTTTCCCTGCAACACAAACAAGTTCCATGGCATCAGAAAACCAGAATGCAGTGAAGAAACTCTTTGATGCGTCTTGGAGTTTCTGAAGTGCTTGAATTAACATTTCCCCCCTTTTTCTAGTAGACCTTCATTTCCCCCCAAGTATTCTATTCTTGCACATCAATCCCCATGCTGGTAGAGAATTCTAAAGGACACCAAATTGGTTGAACATATCCAGAAAGGGGAAGGTTAAGGAATGCCCCATTCATTTCACCCATGGAATTCAACCTATATACACGGCAGTTAAAAAAGACTAAAGCAATAGCGCCTTCTCTAGGAAAATGGCAGTCCAAAAGTAAATACCTGTTCCTGCATATTAGTTACAACCTGCTAGCTGAAAGGGGTGTAATACAACACATCTCTCAGAGTGTCAAAGAATAGTGCTTTCTTTGATAAGTAAAGAAACTTTCTGAAAGATTATTTGATTGCCGTGCATAATATACTTAAGGTTGGAGTGAACTCAGTAAGACATATTTCTCAATAGACATTATAGAATTATCCATTAAACACTGACATTGAATTTCAGCTTCTGTTCCACATGCTTTTATATTTTTTAAATTTATACCTCTATTGTTTCAACTATAATTTCAAATACCATTTTGATGGCAGCTTTCCCCCTCCCCCGACCCGCTCAACCCAGAAATAAGCAGTGTCAGCATTCATATTGACTGTTCATTATGGATTCTTTTAGGTAATCATCCTTTCAAGAGAAAATTCCCATGATAGCATAACACTTGAACTTGTCAATATCCATTATACAAGGCAACACGGCTCATTTATCCACATTCGTTTTGAATGAGTATCAGCAGTACTTCGGCAAAGAGCTTTATTGAGTAATTTGAGTGGACAGCCCTTTGCTTATTTGCATTTGAAAAAAAAAAAGATTGTTTGGGTGAAATGTGTTTAATCCTGGCATTATGCTTATATATTTGTCTTCAGTACAAAAGTGTGCTTTGCAAATAATTAAGGTGAAAGTAAACCATTTCATAGCTGTAAATTCATACAACTCTCAGGAATAAATCTGCACCCATTGAATATTTAATTAGTAGCAGGCTTGCCAGTTTCTATGGTGCTTTATAGGAAATAAGCTTGTGGACTCTGCTCTGGGAAATATACATGGGAGGAAGACAAAAGACTAAAGAGATGATAGTTAAAGCATAAATAGTAGAACAAAAGCAATTCGACACAACTCACAGTTTAAATGGAATGGGGAAACATTTATGGAAGGTTATGTGGAAGGCTTGGAGGGGCACTAGAAAGAGAGGCTGTGTAGGCATTAAAAAAGAAACATTCACACTTGGAAGAGAATAGAAAAATCTGAGAAGTTTGACATGAGCAGATTGAGAGAGTCTTGTGCAGAGATCAAGGAAGAACAAACAAAGGATAGCTAGAGGAAAGCCACTTAGCCAGCCCCTCCATTGTTTTAGTGGTATAAATAAACAGCAAGGACAAATGCATGTGAGAAAGGAAAAAAGCAACAATTCATACTGAACATTGTCTAAATAAACAACAGCAACTATGGCAATATATGTGATATAAATCAAATAAATAAATAAATAAATAAATAAATAAATAAATAAATAAATAAATAAATAAGCATACATTGAGTTTTATATATATACTAGCTGATGGCCCGGCGTTGCCCATGTAATTTTTGATGGCACTGCCATCTTCCTTCCTTCCTCTTCCCTCCGTCCCTACCTCCCCTTTCCCCCATCATCTTTCCTTCCTTCCTCCTTCACTTCTCTTTCTGTCTCCCTTCCTCCTCCCTCTTTCCTTCCTTCCTTTCTTCCTTCTCCCTCTCTCATTCCTTCCTCCCTTCTGCTCCCTCAGTTCCTCCCTCCATTATCTTCCCTGCCATGTTCCTTCATTACTTCTTCCTTCCTCCCCACTGTGTTTTTTCTTTCCCCGTCATCCATCTTTCACCCTCAGTTCTGTTCCCCTCTCTCTTCCTTTCTCCCTTCCTCCTCCCTTCCTTTCTGGCCGTGCAGCATGAGGCCCAGCAGTAGAGCCTATACCCAGCAGCCCCCGATTTTTCCTCACTGTCTGGTGAAATCAGGGTGCTGTAGCAGCATAGTTGAGGCTGGCTGAGCAGGTGAGGCAGGGAGGCAGGTGGGCCATGTGTGGAGGCTCCACTGCATCCACATCCCGTCCATTGGCCAGTAGCTCAGCAAGCCACCCGCTGCCTGGGGAGCACGGTCGTGCAGCTGTCCCATCTCCCCACCTCATTTGGGCAGGTGGCTTCAGGGCCAACCTGTGGAACATTGAGCTGAAGCTGTGGCACGAAGTCCCCAAGAGCCTGGCACGCTCCTTGCATGGGGAGGAGACCGCTGTCAGCCAGGAAAAATACAGAGAGCCGCCCAGCGGAAGGCCTGGCAGTGGAGCAATACAGGTGAGATTCCCCTCGGTGCCAGCAGAGCACCAAATGTGAGCACCCAATCAGTCCCTCAGCTCTGAGGGCGGGATTACCCTTGGTGCCGCCAGGCCAAACTGGCTGCTGACACTGAGGGAAATTCTGGCCACAGAGCGTTCCGCCCCATTTTTCCTGCCGCCACTTCCAACTCCGTGGTCAGTGACCATGGAGAAGGAACCCAGGCTAGAGAGCAACAAAAGTGTGGCCGGCCTGGGCAAAGGTGTGGCTGGGGCCGCTGCTGCTGTGGGAGACCTGGAAAGGGTCCTGAGGCAGTTGCAGCACATGTGCAGTAGAGATGAGTTGCACACGTGCAATGCAGATTTTTCACGATGTTGCTGGTGTTTTGGGGAGGTCCCCTTTGCACCACTTTTTGGGGGACAAAGATGGGGTAAAGACATGTCTGAAGCCCTCAGTACTGATTTCGCAACCCTAACGGAAGTATGTGTCAAATTTGGGCCAGATTGGTGCAGGGGTGTGGGTTTGTATACGGCACATACAAATCCACACCTCTCTTTTATATATATAGATATATAAAACTCAAGGTAGCAAAGATAACTCGTAATCCTTCCTCTTATTTTCCCCATAACAACAACCATGTGAGGTGGGTTGGCCTGAGAGAGAGAGTGATTGGCCAGAAAGTTACCTAGCCAGTTTTCATGCTTAAGGCAGAACTAGAATTCACTATCTTTTGGTTTCTAGCCCGGTGCCTTAACCATTAGGCCAAATTGGCTCTTATTTTCTTATCAGCTCTCATTAGCTTATTCTAATTTTGATCTAAGTTTAAATTCTGTATATTACACTGACATCTTTGATGTGCGCATTTTTTTATTCAGTCCAAATGAGGATCCTTCTATACACAAAAATATGTTTGTATACAGATATGAGCATGGAAAACAGTTGTGTATAGAGAGTTTTTAGATGTCAGTGTGACACTGGCCAAAATCCTTTACTTAACTGAAGTAGAATTTTAGGATTTGTCCCATGCTTTGAATGCTAACATTTGTGATTGAAACACCTCTCTTACCCTTGTTTTCTGCAAGGTTGGCCCATTATCGGAAAGTCTATATCCAGAATTATATGCTATTCTGAAGCACTGCTATGTAATCACGAACATGTCTATCCATTTCCTTCCTTCCTTCCTTCCTTCCTTCCTTCCTTCCTTCCTTCCTTCCTTCCTTCCTTCCTTC
>JANHGC010008350.1:0-14378 GCA_027560395.1 Boaedon fuliginosus
GTCGGCCCTCTTCTCCAGGATTAATTCCTGGATCAGAGGGGCTTTGTTTACAACTGACCTGGCATTAAAATATAACATATATATTTATAAAATATAAATGTAGATTAATCACCCATAATAGAGATTTAAATTAATTCCAAGTTTCATAAGAAATGATTTGGAATGTTCAGTTCCAACAGAATCTATTATGGAATTGCCAATACTGAGAGCCAATTTGGTGTAGTGGTTAAGAGACCAGTGGAGGTTTTTAAGACGAGAGTGGAATTTACTTGTCTGAAAGGGGATCTCCTGTTTGAGCAGGGGGTTGGACTAGAAGACCACAAAAGTCCCTACCACCTCTATTCTGATTAATTGATTGATTGATTGATTGATTGATTTACTGACTTTGGGCAAATCATTCTTTCTTAGCTCAACCCATCTCACAGGATTGTTGTGGGGAAAAGAGGAGGAGAAAGTATTGTGGGTGTTTGCCACCTTGCGTTATTGGTAAAAATAATGAAGGCAGGAAGCAAGCAAACAAGTACAGCACAGCTAACATTTATCATCCCACCCCACACAAAAAGTGGAAAAACCCTGATGCATAAGGTTGTTAAGGAATGTTTTTCTAGCTTTCTTTAAAACTTCAAAAAAGATTGGCATACAGTCGCAACATGCTTTCTGCAGAAAGATTTCTACATATTATCCTCTATTTCTTGGTTATTTCATTGAGCACCAGACAAAATCCAATACCTATGTATACAGAGCCCAGTGCTGCTATAAACTCACCACACTTATTAAAGGTTAAACAAAGCTAGAAGGGTCTTTGATCAGCTTATATATATTCTGAAATACAATTCCCATCTGTCTCTGCTAACTCTCAGGAATAGTGTACTATTTGAGCGTAAGCAGACTTTCTCAGGAACAAAAATGAGATCCAGAAATTTACTCTGCTAAAGGGGAAGTAGATAATTCCTTCTCAAAAGCAGAAGAGGCAAATTAAAATGCATATGTCGCTTAAGTAAATCCCTTCTTTTGACTCTTGTGTTGCTTTAAAAATAGGGAGCTTATCAAACACAGCAGGTGGCAAGTCAAAGCTATTCAGCTGATTTAGCTCAATTATGCTTATGCCATAAGTAGTAGTATGTGCCCTAAAGTAGTAAGCACCCATAATTTTAGTGGTGGCTGTGCGTCTCCCATAAAAAAGATCCAAAATTTTATTCCCATTTTTTAAAAAAGGTAAATATAAACCTGTGGATTTTGCTCCATTAGTTGTTGCCATTATAGGGGGTTTTGCTTATCTCCATTTCAAGTCCATTGAGCCAATGTTGTCAGAAGACATTTCTGAGGTCATGTGGCTGTTACCTTCCCACCAAAGTGGGACCTATTTATCTACTCGCATTGGCATGCTTTTGAACTGCTAGGTGGGCAGAAGCTGGAGCAAAGACAGGAACTCACCCTGTTGTGTGGTACCAGGGCTTGAACCTGGGCTCCAGACTTTCCATCCAACAAGGTCAGCATCTTAACCTCTGCGCCACTGCACCATCAAAATAAAACTATCCGGTTATTTGTTGGATTAAATGTAAAGGTTTTAGAGAGAGTAAAACCTCTTTGTACTCTTTCAGAAAAAGCCGGGTAGCCAAGTATTGGAGAATGGAATTGTGCAGCAACATGTCTATGCTGTTATAGATGCCAGAGAGGTAAAATAAATAAATCTCCCCTTTCACTATTGTCTTATCTTCTAACTGGCAACTGTCCAACTGTTTTTTCTCCTTTATTTTTGTCAATACATTGCTTTATGAACCAGAAGGTAATATTCCTTTCCACACAGTGATTTCACCACTTCAGTCCTGCTTTCTAAAAGTACTCCAAGCAACTTTTTGTTGGAGTAAAAAATAAATGATTAATTTAGTCAAGTCCATAGCCAGCCAATTCACTGTTTTCAAAGTGAAGGATTAAGAATTCTAAGCCCATAGTTAATATTTATTGTCTAAGGCAATGGTACTAAAAGATAACTTGCTACTGAAAAAGAAACCCCAGCAAATTTTAAGAGGCTAACCAGAATGTAAATGAATGAAGACATAAGTAGGCTCATCCCATGGAGATAATTTAATTTGAAACTACCATAAGCAGATTGATTGTGTTCAATGCAGTGAGAACTAGTAAGCTGCTTAGGGTTCATTCTTAATGTCAGAAGATTTCAAGGGTTGGAAGCCACATAGTAGAAATGACATTCTGTAACCTGAGCAGATATTTTAAAGATGCTAGTGTGACCTCACAGGACTGGGGATTGATCTGATACAAGGCAGAACCACCTTGCTCAAGGACAAGCTGCCAAAAGAATGGAGTTGCCACAGCAACACTCAAATCTATAGCTGCAGCTGATTTTGATGAGGACTCACAAGATTTCTTGAAAGGAGCATGACAGATGCTCCTTTAAGGTATTAATTTAATGAGTCATTGGCCAACTGCCAGCTTCTACATTTTCATTTAAATGCCTACATAGAGCCCAAGAAAGATTCTTCATTCTGTTTGTTGAGAAGGCATCAATATTCATGTAATTCAACTGCCAGGAATCGAGCAGTTGCATCAGACAATAACCAAAAATCTCCCACCATACCCCCTTTTTTTCTATGGGAAGAAATGGTGGGATGCATTCATATTACCATTATCATCATTATCATCATCACCATCATCATCATCTAACCCCTATGGTGTAAGTCAGAAGAATTTCTGTTGGCTTTTTAGGCACCGAGAAAACAATATTAAAGCCGAGGCCAATGTAAAATGCATCCTGCAATTCAACTGCAAGGAAAAGCAAAAGCTCTGAAGTTTAGTTCAATTACAACACAAAATGTGGGAGAGTCAAGTTGTAGGACCCAGAGTTACTTAGGAAGGACAGACAATGGTGTTCTTCATTATTTTCTGCAGGAGGTATAGTAGAATAGCATCACTGAACCATTTCTGAAATCTTCCCTGTTAAACATGCTCATAATGTCCACATGTGTAGGTTTGTTGAGATGCAGCAAAAGAGGGGGGAAACCCCTGTTTGCTCTGAGCCTTGGATGACATCACCCCTACAAAAATCTCTGAATAATAGGTTGTTTCTTGGGTGAAATAAAACAATTGCCCCCTATAAATAAGAACATTGAGTATTTCTGTAGATTGATTTTCAGCTATTGTCTGATAGCACATGATAGTTTATGTATGATGCTGAAGTTAAGCATGGCTAAATCTTTGCAAGAAACCACTTGGATATTCCATTTTTCCACTAATGGCTGCTGCTCTGAGTGGCATGCTATTTTCATGCTTTCAACTTTCATGCAAATAGCCTATGTTTGGTTCTATAGTGTATAATATCACAGTAAATACACACACACACACACACACACACATATTCAATACATTGAAAATATCTCTCTTTCCTTTTCTGGGAACAAGGATCATACTTTTGTGTAATAAAAGACAGATGGACAGCAAGAAAGATTGAATGTAATTTAAGTTTTCCAGAAAGTCTGCTGCTGAAGCCTTAAAGGTCCTTTTCTATTTGATAGAAAACTTAATAGAATTATACATCCCTTAAAGGATAATAAAACCACATCCAGTGACAACCACTTAAGAAATGTGGGTTATGCTACATAGCTCAAGCTCAAGCTCAGCTTTGCACTTTACATTGAAAGGGAGGGTCAGAAATTTGGAATAGGATGAAGAAGTCATTTACTCAGGCTTATTCTTCCAAAGCACAGGCCTTTACCTTCCCTGAATATTAATATCATCTCCTCCAGAGTAGATCAATTTAGCCAGAAGAAATAATCCAACAATTGTGAAAGAAAGCAAAGGAGTTATTGCAGTTAAGAGGATCAGGATGAGGTTAGTGTTCATCCCAGCAGAGACATAATTTCTAATGTTAATATCCTCAATGACAAGAGAAGAGGTCTTGAAAGACAGTGACTTTATCTAATCCTCTGGTTTTCCTCACATCAGTAGCAGCAAGCCTACCCCTTAATATGACATACAGAATTGATCTGGCTTTCTGCAGAGGGAGAGAAGGACACAGTGGTGACAATAGCTGCTGAATCCATTGTCTTGCAAATATCTTGATCTAGACTTAAGCAGCAAAATATATTATGAAGACATTTCTCTTTGAAGACCAGCTCCATTTCTGAAGGAGCCTTTCACAACGTATCTTCCAGTGGGTTTCCTCCTAGACCTGTGGATAACGGAAAAAAAGAGTATCACATTAGATGACTGTGAGATGTATTTCATGAGTCTTATGGGAAATTGAAATAGCAAATCCAGTTGGCTAGCTTAATTATCACTGTTCACAGATGTTGCTACAACATGGACACCTCTTTCAGATACCCTTCCCACCCACACTGCACACCATCACATACAGGTATGAAATGTTACTGTAGTGACAGTCCAATCCCCTATGAGAAAAAAATAGTAATCAATGCTTTTTAATGTTCCTTTGCATTTGCATAGAGCACTTTGGAAGCCAAGAATGATACCACTGTTGTACAGAATATATGATTAAACAGATAATGATATTCATTTAGTATTATGATTTAATATATTCCCTTTAAGCATAAAGACTTTAATTATTATAATGACTTTGCTTAAGCCATAAACTTTTATGATTAAGGTGATGCATTAACCACTGGCTCCATACCAGGAACTACACTAGATAATACTGTACTTATCTACCAATGATTTCTCTATAGGGAGGTGAAATTCTTGTGATATTCTCAGGTTATTCTAATCAACCCCCAAACAAACAAAAAATGAAGGATTTGTTTTTTAGAAGTTCATTTTTCCCCACTAGAGGGAAAGGATTATACTGTGACAACTGTTTATACTGAGAAAACTCACATGAATTAGCCTGTGCATGGATATGATGTGTAGCAATTTCTGAGTTATAAAATGATGGCATTGCAGTTATATAAGTTGCTGGCTCATGCCAGTCATTCTCCATGAATTCATCACAGGCTGAAACAGCACT
Source organism: Boaedon fuliginosus (assembly GCA_027560395.1). Lineage (NCBI taxonomy): Eukaryota > Metazoa > Chordata > Lepidosauria > Squamata > Lamprophiidae > Boaedon > Boaedon fuliginosus. The sequence goes on from JANHGC010008350.1 coordinate 4,979, forward strand.
GAGTTAGAAGTGGAGGTCAAAGCAGCTGGGTGACAGAACTGAATTAGTTGTAAGAACAAGTGGGAAATGTTGGTTATTTCTGAGAGAATGAATTGCCTAAAATCTGAACTTGTTCTCTCCCCCCTCTCCAGAATTTATGATATTCTATCATATATTTCTTAAACAAAACATTTCAGAGACTTATATGAAAAGGGATCCTAAAATGACCTTGAAGGAGACCTTTTTGGCAATAAGTATAGTTAGAAAAAATACATTCCAAGTGTGAACAGATAGTATTTAGATACTGAGACAGAGAGGTCAGTATCCAAATGAGAGTCATTCAGAATTCAGTTAATATATTCCAAGATGACAGACCTTTTAGATGCATTATGTATCTCCTTGGAAGCTTTTTACGTTTTTTATTTATTCATAAGTGGAAGTGCATAAAGCAATGCCTCCTAAAAGAAAAGTTTTTTTTTTCTAGAGATCTGCATATCACCTAAAGTCCAAACTGAAATTTTCATAAATCTATAGGTTACTTTTATTTTTGTATTAAATGTTGATTGATTGACTATGTGCCACCAAGTCAGTGCTTTTCTCCTAGAGGCCATAGAAATAGATATTTTCCAGGATGATCTATTCTTAATCTGGTCCTTCAGGTCTTCCAATATTGCACCCATCATCACTTAATTGACCCTGTTTATCTTACTGCTGGTCATCTTCACTTTCTTTTCAATTATAAATGTTAATGTGAAGAAAAAGGACTGATATCTATAAATTAAAATAGCAGTATCCTTGGGATCAGGATTAATTCTGATAGGATTTGATATTCTGAATAAAGTAATATGATAGTCTGATCTCTAAACTGTCCCTGTTCAAAAAAGGATTTCCAGGATCACATCTATCTTCAGCTAAAGGTACTTCAAAAGATATCCACCAAAATATAAAGGGAAATATTATCTGTATGCCTCTTCCCTCATGCCAAATATATAAACTTAGGATGTTGTTCCTTCCTTTCTTTTTAACAGGTTCCTTACATGTACAGGAAAGAACCTTTAATCAAACTTTGGAATCCGTGGGGCACCGTGGAATGGAATGGAGCTTGGAGTGATCAGTATGATTTTGCAACCTTTTATTTCATGAGAAGAGTGACTCCCTTGAGATCTTAGAATTAATACACTCTTTTAAAGCTTAGCATGTAGGGACTTGCCATAATAATACTTCTGCGAGAACTAATCTTGCAACCCAAGGGTCGGCATTTCATGCTCTATATTAAAATTCAAGGCATCCCTAGGCATTTCCATTTCATTTACCTTCATTTGGATGATGTCAGTTCTTACCATTTTTATTGTCCCGCCCCCCAAATTGAATTGTTACTGGAATTTGTACTTGGAGGCAAATTTAAATTGGATAAATGATAACTTTTATGTAATATATCTATACAAAATCTCAGCCAATATGGTCTGTGGGCAAGGATAAAGAAATTATGAAGCCAATTAATCCAGAACAGGGATGTCGAACCTTGGCAACATCAACATCTGTGGATTTCAGCTCCCAGAATTCCTAGCTAGCCATGCTGGCTACGAAATTCTAGGAACTGAAGATCACAAGTCTTAAAGTTGCCAAGGTTACACACCCCTGATCTAAAAGATTCTAAGCTGGAAACTGATCTTTCAGCTGCCCTAAAATCCTTGGGAAGTAGTTGTAGAAGCAGGGATCCTCTGTTGTTACCACTACCACCATCCCCATCTCTGGCAAGGGAACTGTAGGAGGTGCCAAGAAAAGCATTGTGACAGCTGTTTATTGCTACCAGCAAGACCACAGACAGTAGGAGAACTATTATTTATAAATATAAGTTAAAAATGTGGGAGGAAAGGAAAACAACATTGCAACCTGCCACAGTAGTAAATAGTCCATCTTGGCTGCTAAAATCATTTGCAAAATTATAGCTTGGAGAAACTGAAATAGCTCCCTTTAGCCTTGCCAGCTATTCAATTTTGGCAGGTTATCATCTGGTTCCTAATTTCAGACATTGTATAGTATTTTCCTTCATCACATTTAGAAACAATTTTCTAGAATTACCCTGGGTTCAATCAAAAAAACAAAACAAAAAAAGTATTATTAAGCCTCATTGCTTTCCATGGGAATAATTTTGCATAGTTTTATTGATATCAGTGAAAAAAATCATAACAGTTTGTGATTTTTCCATAGTACTTGAAATTAGGACCATTTCCAGCCTGCCTGTTTTCCGCAAGGCTGTTAAGACCTGGCTTTGCTATCAAGCATGGACCTGATCCCCTGTCACCTTCTCCCCAGAAATAGTATGATTGGATGAATGACTGCGTTTTGAATTTCATTGAATAGGATTGTTTTAATTTGTGTCTGTTTGCCGCCTCGAGTTCCCCCTTTGGGGTGAAGAGAGGCGGGGTATAAATTTAATAAATAATAATTTAATAAATAATAAACAGTGAGAGGAAGAAGTCGATCAAGATCAGCTGGGGGTGGCAAGTATAGGCAACAGAGCTCAGGGTGTCTGAAAGGGAAGGAATGGAAGGAAAGATGAAGGGAGTTGAAATGGGGAGCATGGCAGAGTAGAAAAGTATGAAGCCTTCACTTAACAACTCCAACTGGGATGACCAAAACTGCTGTTGCTAAGTGGTATGGTCACAGGTCTCAAGATTGTTGTTGAGCAACCAGGGCCAGCAATTGCAGGAGTACTAGAAGAAAAATTGTGTACCCATTGCAAATATATAAAGATTGAAAACAAAGAAATATTTATCTGCCATTACAAATCAAATCCAAAAAGAATAAAACAGTTATTTTGATGGAAAGAACAACATCCAGAATCAGAAATACAGGGTTTCCCCAACTTGCAATCACAATTGGGCCAATAATTTTGGTCATGTCATTGCATTCATTAACAATGGGGGGAGGGGGGAGTTTCATTGTGACCGCCTTACTCAATGATTGCAATCCTTGCCTCCCCACTTGCAGGTGCTAAGTGACCGCATAGATTATAGCAGATGTAAGGAAAGAACTGTCTGGCACTGGAGGGCAAATAGCTTCCCTCTGTGCACAGAAAGGAATTCTTATGCTGGGCCAGAGAAATTAGGCAGTTCCCTTCTTGTGTGTGAAGGGGTACCACCACATTGGGCTAGAGAAAGGAAACTTGGATCTAGAAGAGTTTGGATTGATTACAAGAAGGCATTCAACCATTCCACATGATTGGGTAATCAAGTGCCTAGAAATTACAGGTGTCACTAGAAGCATCAGAAACTTCATGCAAAGATCAATGGCACAACTGAAGTCATAGTTGCTGGTCAATTGTGATAGACTGGCAGAGGTTACTATCAACAGTGAGGCCAAAGCTATCAAGAATCAAAATATCTGCCATGCTATCCCACCTTCTTTACTTAGGCAATCTGAAGCTGTAGGGAAATACATTATGTGAAAGAATCATTGCTCAACACTGTCCATATATACAGTCAAAATATTGCAATGGAATTTGGACTGGACAAATATCCCACCCAACCACCAAGAAGAAAAACAGTGAACACTGAAGAAATCAAGATGCCTTATGGAAATAGTATCAAGAGTTTGGATGAAATCATTACCAATTCCTGGGCATCCTTTAAGCTGCCAATATAAAGCATACTGAAGAAAAGAAGGTTAGAATTGAATACTTCATGAGAGTGAAGAAGATCTTAAAATCCAAAGTCAGCAGTGGAAATATCATCAAGGCAATTAACACCTGGGCAATTTCAATCATTAGATACAGGGCTCGAACTGGACTCAAGCAGAACTAAAAACCCTAGATAGGAAGACCAGACAAATAATGATAATCAATCATGCCCTTACACACAGCAATGTTGACAGACTCTATTTACTAAAGAAAACATGTGGGCATGGCATGGTGGAAGTATACCAGATTGTTGAAGAGGTGGGGGGGGGGAAGGCATTGGAAAAATATCACAAGGACAGTGAAAAAGATGCACTGAAACTAGTATACCATGAATACCAAAGGGATTCCTTGTCACTAGCAGCCTATAAGAGCGACAAAGGGAAGAATAAAAAGAGACATGCCAAGACAAAGTATTACATGACTAGTACATTTTGAAAAACAAAAACTAGCAGGCAAAGCAGATAACAGCAAGACCTGGCAGTGACTAATAGCAGAAAAGTTGAAGAAAGAGACAAAGGGACTAATTCTGGCTGCACAAGACCAAGCCTTCAGAACTAATGTATACAAAGCCAAAGCTGAGACAAGGACAGACAGCAAATGCCACCTCTGCAGAAAAGCTGAAGAAACAGTGGACCACCTAATTAGCTCTTGCAAGAAAAGCTCACAAACAACAGCATGACCAAATAGCAACAATGGTACTTTGGAATATCTGCAAGAAATACATTTGCCTATGAGCAAGAACTAGGAAAAGACAAAGCTAAAGTGCTCTGGGACTGTACAATTCAAACAGATAAAGTTCTGCCACATAATACCTCAGAATTAACAATTGTTCATAAGAAAGACTAAAAAGTCGGGGTAACGAATGTTGCAGTATTTCAAGACAGCAGAAGAGAAAGAACCAGAGAAAAACACAAAATATTAAGATCTGCAAAGAGGATGGCAAAAGAAAGGAAACATTGTACCAATAATAATAGGCCCCTTGTGTGTAATCCCAGAACAACAGAAGCACCTCTTGAATTCCATCAGCACTGACAAAATCATCACCAATCAATTGAAAAAGGCAGTTTTATTTGGAACAACCTGCAACAATACATTCACCACCATCAAACAACAACATATACTGTATCTATCCCAGGTCCTTGGGAAGGACTCAATAGGTAACTATAGGTGGATATGCATAAAAATGCCAACTCCAGTATAAATGTGCAACCAACTATAATAACACATTTTTAAAAGTTTAAAAGTTTAAACATTTTCTTTCATGCTAGCTTTTTTCTGATAGATGTCATTCAACTTTAAATTCCTGCAAAATACATGGAGATGACCAGGACATTTTATGCCTCTTAGTAGAAATCATACATAATTCCGACACTAAGAGAATAGCAGACTAATAGGCTGGAATATGCATTAATATGAAAAATAATTTCATAGTGTATTTGAAAAGTCTGATACTGAATTTAACTTTTATGGATCAAAATTATGTACATGAATTGTACTGCATGGGTGTTAGGTATCTGAAGTAAACTATTCTAATTACCACTAGTATTCAAGTAGCTGCTCAGACAATGCAGGTAGTCTGTGTTTAGTGACCATGATTGGGACTGGCATTTCTGTCATTAAGCGAAGCAATCATTAAGTGGGAAATCATGTGATTGCAAATGTGTTTCACTTTTTAAAATTGATAAGACTAATCAGTTTCAGGACTTCAGTTTTTGTTTGTCTTTTAATGATTTTACTTTAGTTCCCCCCCCCCTTCAGAATGTTCACCTCAATACTTGGATAATTAGCAAGAAGGAAATTAATGGTTGTTTTTGCATTCATTGGAGAGGAAAGGATTATAAGAGAGTGAGCAGGCACACAGTAGAGAATACACATCTAAAGGAAACATGGGGTAATGCTGCCAGCCTGGAGCATGCCACACAAACAGTCTGGTGTATTTCCTCAAAGGAACAGATGACTTGTACAACATGGTGTTGAAAGAAATTTGTGACACTATTTCAGGAAAATGATCTAAAATTTTTAAAAAGCTTGCGAAATGAGGGAGAAATGAACTAGAAAATCAGAGCCAAAAAATCCTGCTAACATTTTTGCACCAATTTTATTGAAGATTATATTATACAGATAAAACTAAAACAATCTACAAAATATAAAATTTATAAAAAAATGTTTTTTTAAAAGAAAAAGTTCCGTCAAACTAAGTCCTAACATCTGCTTTCTCATACTCTCTTTGCTTCTTCTCTCAGAATCATTGGAGTCTTTTAAAAAACTCCCTTTTGTAATTCCACTATAAAATGGAATATTAATTTTGTAATGTCCCCATCATGGTTCATATTCTCACTGTCTCATCCACAAAATCTTTGACAGCTTCAACTAGTTCCTTTTGTAAATCCATTGAAGAGAAATTATTCACAACACTTTTCTGAAATATTTGTGTATTTTTAAATTATTAAATTATTAGCCATTTTCATTTGTATATCCATTGTAGAGTATCATTTTTAAATCCACATTCAAATCAATTTCAGTTTTATTCAATGGAACTTGTTCCTCTTCAACAAAACCTTCTAATTTTTCCATAATAGCAGATACCTTTATAATTATTTCATCATAGATTTCTCTTAAAAAAGCCATTGACGCATTTATTTCTTCTAATGCACTTAATGTCTAATCTTCACATTGTCTTAATAGTTGTTCCAAAACATAAGCATAATTTCCCATGAGAAAACTTCACTTAAATCAAATTCATTTGATCTTTTAAACCATTTAAAACTTTCTAAAACCAACACTAATCATCCTTTTGCTATATCGTTCCAAAAATATTTTAAAACAAAGCTTTAAACATATAGTCAGCATATCAATAGTCTATTCTGATCTTGGAACACGCTTAAACATTTTCTGCAGTAAGCCTTTTAGACAAAAGCCTTAGAGTCATCTTGTAACATGACAAAGTTGCTGTAATTTTACTTATTTTCCCATTTGGCTTTATTTGCTATAATAAGAATAGGAAAAATAAAGTAGAAAACAGCCTTCAAGCTACATAGTTTACAATATAGAAATACTGATCTATACTCAATTCTTTTGTCCTATGAACCCAATGTTGTATATTGTCATACAGATATAAAAATAACCTGAATGTCACATTTAAGCCACCTGAGTTATGCTACAGTACAGGTCTCAAACTTGCGACATCATATTGCCATCATGTGATGTATCATGACGTTTTCCCCCTTCATGGAGCTGGGGTGGGCATGGCCTGCATGTGATTCATCTGGCCCATTGGCTGCCAGTTTGATACCCCTGATTACAGGATAACAACACAATTTAAAAAAAAAATGGCAGAGATCATTATAAATGCAGTTAACAACTGAAACTACTGTACAGTATGTCAGCTACTTAGACAATAAATTAATTGCTGTGGCAGAAAAATAATGGCAGCAGAAGGCTGCAACCCATTGCAATTTAGGTGTAGAAAGTTAGCACCCACCCCTCTCTTAGAAGAATGAAATATTCCAGGAAATATTAAAAAGGCAGAATATTATATTTTCCTAGATGAGAAAAGGAGAAACATGTTTTTAAAAACAAAGCAGCTCCCTGCAGCTTCCTGCCCCCCTTCAACTCCAGGGGTAATGGATTTAAGACATGGCCCTCAGGACATGATATGATTAGCCCTCTACCCATCTAACAGCAGGGCCCACTACATTGCAAAATCACCTGGGAACATTACATCAGCCCACAGTTCAACAAGACTTATCTCAGACAAACTCCTAGGATTTGCACACGACCCCTACAGCAACCAATCAGAATACACACCCTGCCCACAGGAACAGGAAGCAAGTTCAAAGCCCAAGAGTGGGTATAAATTTCTCTCTCACCCCCCCCCCATGTGCTCGACTGCCCAGGACCTCAAACCATGTGGTCCCGTCCACCATTAAACCATCTTTCCAAATAGCCTCCATTTTTCCAGTGTCTTTCTCCCTACTTGGAACTGAAGTGGACATTTGTTCCAACATAGGCAATGATGCTCTTAGTCAAGTAATGAAACAAGGAATTTGGAAAAAATATTGCAAAACATTGCAACTGTCCATGTGCCTTCTTTCACTTCTGACTCCATCAAAAAATTTTCTTAGCCTATCTTCAGACTTACTTATCTTCTACTCCATCCTTTCAAAAAAAAATGTGTGTGTGTGTGTGATTGTATTAAAAAACATTGTAGTGGAATTCAAGCGCTAAAGTTGTTAGGCAACCAAAAAGGGGAAAAAAGGAACTTTATTTCTTGGAATAATCTACTTTACTATTCTATACAAACCATACTCTGGAAAAATCAATAATTCAAATATAATTACATAACTATACAAAATGTTAAAGATCTTATTATTTAAGCAACTCTTGAAATATGTGTTTTTATTATGTAAATATAAACACTGTCCCTATATAACATAGGAAAAAGGTGGCTTGGTCTTTTTGTTTTTAGTTTAAATTGCATAGCTAAAGGAAGGAAAAGTCACTAAATAGAGGTATTCATTTATTAAATAGACTTATATGGTGACCAAGCTCACATACAGTGACTTCAGATGGCATACAGCATTAAAAATTAACAATATAAAAACCTCAGAAACCCCTACGCCTCCTAATGACAACAAACATAATCTCAGAAAACTGAGGTTGTTTCAACAAGTTTTATTTCCTCGGTAGGTCAGTAGAACAAAGGTAAGTCATTGTATCTTTTGAAGTGAATTGTTTTCATTCTATTTATCTGCCCAACGTTTAACATTTTTTCTTGCATGACACAATTTTTAATGAGTGTGCTGCAATATTCATCATGAAATCTTTCCCCTTGGAACTACAAAAATAATTTTTAATTTCACATACAATTTCTATTCTATTACTAGCATTCCTAAATTATGGTATATTCTGCTCAAATATATGACAGCGGTCTGATTCCCAAAAGTAAGTTAAAAACACAAGAAAACAGAACTCTCAATGGGCTCAGCATGTATATATGACAAGTTGGAAAAAATCTTGTCTGGGCAAATATGGATTATATCATGAAATACTATGCCACATCCAAAATCTTGCCAAGAAAACTGCAGGGACTGATCCAGGCAATTGCCAGGAATCCTTTGAAGACACACACACACAAAAAATCAACAATATAGAATTCTAATATTCTAGTCTCTTTTGTCTAGAGATTCTTACATTTATTATCCTTTTTTGAGGATGACTTCCTAGATATATGATCAGGTGATTTTTCTAATATATATTGATATTATATATATTTTATCTCTTTTATGTACTCTTTTAACTGCAGCAAATGAATAACAACAATAATAACAAAATTGTAATTCCATGGTCTTTCTTACTCTATCTACACCTTAGATCTCGAGTTTGTGTGAAATATTGGGCAGATTGGTATAGAACTGAATTTTTGTATAGAGCACATACAAACCCACAGCTCTCTTTTATATATATATATAGATCTTGGAGGTAAAATTCAGTTTTTGTTACAGAGAAGAAAAAAATCTTGTCAACAGATCCATCTTATTCCTGCTGTCACTCATTACAAAGCCATTATATTACATATTTTCAGATGTACTTGTTATTGTGCAACATTATAAAATTCATTCATGACATGTATATTCTCAAAGCAGTGTAGTTTTGATTTGCTCCCACAAAATTATATCTATCCTTTTGTATTTACTTTATGTTTAAAAAGAAAGAAAAAGGAAGAAAGTAAAGTAAAAA
>JANHGC010008350.1:16906-31473 GCA_027560395.1 Boaedon fuliginosus
TTGTAACTGTTTGCCGCCTCGAGTTCCCCTTCGGGGTGAAGAGAGGCGGGGTACAAATCCAATAAATAAATAAATAATAAATAAATAATTCTAGAATGTGATGGAAAAGAGACTGAAATGTTTCATCCTACCGCAAAAGAATGATGTATTTTTATGTTGGGCATAGGACTGAGCTTCTCTATTGCATGCACTGATTAGAAAGAAGGAATAGACCACAAAATCTCTTCCTGCAGATCTTGTTTGCATGAATTTTTATGAGTAACAGGCTAAGGCTTAAAAAGTAATGCTGGATGTGTCTTAGATGTTAAACATGTTTTCAGCAAATGGTTAGTTGGTCACTTACTGTGAACGACCATTCTCTATGGATCCGTGATGGGCTTGGTGATGTCATTGGGCTCAGCCCCTTCCTCAGGCAAGTCAGACTAAATAAGGGGTGGAGCTCCCACCAATGTCCCAGATTTCACTAGCTGTAAGAAAAAATCTCCATATCCCAAGAGGATGAATAAGACACTGTGAGAGCACCACTAAATTTCTTGACCTTTAATAATACTAAACCTTCAAACAAACAAGATCATATCAGATTGTGTGGTAACTCCGAAACAATATACAAAAACCCACAATGTGATAACACTTCAAATCAGTCACTTCTGCAACCTCGTAATATAGTTGGACACAGTCAGAGGGGTGGGGCACCAAGCCCATCATGGATCCACAGAGAATGGTCATTCACAGTATGTGACCAACTAACCATTCTACAGTGGACATCCGTGATGGGCTTGGTGATGTCCCTGGGTGACCAATACCCTAGCTGTGCCCTAAGGGTGGGCTGACTATATCAGATTCATTGTGGACTGAAGGACCCTTTGCCCAAATGTCACCTCTCTGGAAACGAATTTGTCAATCTTATAATGTCTGATGAACATGTGTGGTGTGCTCCAGGTGGCAGCCTTGCACACTTGTTCCAGAGAGGGGCAGGACCTAAAGGCCATTGAAGGGACGGTACCTCTGGTAGAATGGACCAATAACCCTTTTGGTGGAACTAGATCCTGAGACTCATAGGATCTCACAATCGCCTCCCTGATCCATCTGGAGATGTTGGAAGGTGAGGCCTTAAGGCCCTTACTCCAGACCTGGAAGTAAACAAAGTGGGCCTCTGACTTTCTAAATTCGGCTGTTCTGTCCATGTAGAAGCAGAAGGCCCACCTAACATCAAGACTGTGCAAATCATGTTCCTGGTTGGAGGTAGGATTGGTATAAAATGATGGGAGGACCATCTCTGCCTCTCGATGGATCAGAATGTTGATTTTAGGTACAGAGGGGTCCAGCCGCAGAACCACCCTGTCCCTGTGTTTGGAAACTAAGTGTGGGGACATAGACAGCACTGTCAGCTCAGACACCCTCCTGGCTGTAACTATGGCAACTAGGAAGGCCATTTTTAGGGTGAGCTGTTTAATCGAGCAGGTGGTGAGCAGTTCGATTGGAGGCTGGGATAAGGCCTGCAGCACCAGGACTAGGTCCCATGTGAGTGCTCTGACCACGGGAGGATTGATGAGGCCCACCCCACTCAAAAATTTTCTGATGTGTGGGTGGGCCACCAGATTTGGGCCTTTGGGGAATCCCAAGACTGTGGAAATCATGGACACCTGTCTCCTGAGGGTGGCTGTACTGAGCCTTTCTCCAGGCCCACTTGTAGAAACCCCAAGAGGTCTCCTATCAGCAGCTTTTCTGGATCCATGTTCTGAGCTGCACACCACTTCCCCAGGGCCGCCCAAGTACAATTGTAGATTCTATTCATAGAGTTCTTACGTCCCACCAACAAGGTTCGAATGACCAGTTGAGAACAGCCTTGTGCCATCAACCGGTGCTGCTCAACCTCCAGGCAGTCAAGTGGAAGTGGGCCAGTTGTGGGTGCAGGATCGGGCCCTGCAACAGAAGGTCCTGACGATCGGGAAGATCTAGAGGTGGCATGGTAGACAGCTCTCTCAGATCTGCAAACCAAGGTCTGCACAGCCAGAATGGAGCGATGATGAGGACCTCCGCCTTTTCTCTCCTGATCTTTGCCACGACCTGGGGCAGGAGCTTCATGGGCAGGAATGCATACAGTAGACCCAGCGGCCATAGTTGATGGCGGGCATCTATGCCTTCTGCTGATGGACAGGTTCCCCTGCTGAAGAACCTCTGTAGGTTGGTGTTGCGGTGGCAGGTGAATAAGTCCATCGTCATGGGACCGAAGCACGTATTGAGGTTCTCGAAAACCTGCGGATGCAACCTCCGCTCTGTCCCATCCAGTTGCGTCTGGCTCAGCCAATCTGCCATGATGTTCTCCTGGCCTGGAACATACTCTGCCCTTAGTGATCTTACTCTTGGCTCCACCCAAAGAAAGATGGTCTGGGCTAGAGCCTGGAGCGACTTTGACCTCGTGCCCCCTTGTCTGTTTATGTGTGCCTTGGTACACACATTGTTGGTGTAAATGAGAATGTCTTTTCCCCTTACAAGGAGCTCAAGCCTCCTCAACACCAGCAAAACAGTCTTGAGCTCTAAGAAATTTATGCTGCGTTGTGAGTCCGATCTGGATCAGATTCCCTGGACTACTGTATTGTTTAGCTGGGCTCCCCAGCCTAGCAGGCTTGCATCCATATGTATCACCAGCTACTCCTCCACCCTGATGGGGGATCCCAGAAGGAGTGTCTGGGGAACCAGCTTAGATCTGTCCTGGACCTGTGTTTAAGCAGACGTGGGAACATATGTGATGGGTGATGTCATCCTGGAAAGGTGAAAGCAAATTCTTCAGACCCTTGGATCGATACCTGGCCCAAGATATGATGCCACTGCAAGAAGACAGCATGCCCAGCAGGCTCAAGAGCATAATGACATCTGGCTTGTGCATCTGCAAAACTGAGGAGGTCAAAGATCGTATCTTGTTCCAGTGTTCGGGTGACAGAAAAACATGAAATTTGGAACTGTCTATGACTGCTCCAAGGTGCAGGATGGAGTGAGAAGGAGTGAGCCAACTCTTCTCCCCATTTACCAAAAACCCCAAGGAGGTCAATAGCTCGATTGTCTGATTGAGGTGAGCAAGGGCTGAAAGGTGAGACGACGCCCTTACTAGGATGTTGTCTAAGTAGGAATACGCCGAAACTCCCTGAAGACAAAGGTGAGCAATGGCTGCCACTAGGACCTTCATGAAGACCCTTGGTGCTGAGGCTAGGCTGAATGGGAGGGCCTTGAATTGATAGTGAGAGCCATTGTATGAAAATCTCAGAAAACGCCGGTGGCTCAACAAGTTTGGAATGTGGAGGTAGGCTTCCGCAGGCCTAAGGATCCCATGAAGTCCCCCTCCCGGAGAGAGTCAAGAAGGGATTGGAGGGTCTCCATTTTGAACCGGGGCCTCACTAGCCAACAGTTGCTGCCTCGAGTTCCCCCGGAAGGGGTGAAGAGAGGCGGGATATAAATCTAATAAATAATAATAAATAATAATAAGTTGAGCCACTTTAGGTCCAGGATCACCCTCATGTCCCCTGATTTCTTGGGAATGGTGAAGAAGTTGGAGCACACTCCCATTCCCCACTGCGGTGCTGGGACCTGCTTGATGGCTCCAACTGAAAAGAGGTAGAAAATGGCTGAAAACATGCATAGATGTTTTAAGGTGCAGGTTGCCCTGCTCACCTGAATAAATCTCCCTTGAGGAAGACGAGTGAGCTCTAGAGAGTAGCCCAGTCAGACTGTGTCCCTTACCCACTTGTTGGTGGTTACCGTCTCCCAGATAGGGAAAAAGTGGGCAAGACGGCCCCTGAGTGTCTTGGCAAGATAGTCATTGGGTCTGTTGCTTGCTTCTGGTCTTAGGTGTGAAAGATCTAGATGACTGGCAGAACTTGGGCCTCTGCTGATGCAGCTGCCACCGTGGAGGTTGCCCTCTGGAAAAATTCGGGGCAGGTCAGTTATCGGATTGGGCCCGAAAGGGCCGAAAGGATGACTGTCTGTGGAGAAAGGAAGAGGAGGCCTTGGGCCTTTGTCTCGATGGCAAAACCTTCCTCTTGCCTTTGGTCTCCAATAGGAATGGGTCTAGGTCCTCCCCAAATAACATGGACCCTTTGAATGGTAGAGCAACCAACTTTCTGTGAGTGGAGACATCCATGTCCCAGTTCCTGAGCCATGTGCTCCGACAGACTGCTACCAACGAGGCCCTGGCCCTGGCTGCCAGTTGCATAGAGTCAGAGGTGGCATCTGCTGTGAAGGCAACCATGGAAGCAATTTTATGAAGGTCAGCTTGGGCTGATCTGGGAATCTTGACCTATTTCATGAAGCATTGACACCAGAGGACTGCGGCTTGAGAAGATAAGGAGGCTGTGACCGATGCTGTGAGGGCCCCTGCAGCTGCCTTAAAGGATTTCCTGGCTGAGAACTTGACCCTTTTGTTGTAGGGGTTCTTTGGGTAGCCCTCCGAGTCCAAAGGAAGAATGGACAGTGACCCCAAGGACGCGATGGGAGCATCCACTACTGGCAGGCGAAACATGCTAGCGTGTTCTTCTGGTACTCTATAAAATTTTGCCAACTGGATCCTGGAATCCTTGAAGTGGGAAGGCAGAGCCCATTCCTTCTGGGAGCTTGGGAGGATCCAGTGAGCTGGGTCTCTTGTACCCCTTCCTGGTCGGTGCTTGGGGGGGCGGTGTCTCATGTTCTTGGGATTGAGGCCTAGCTGCAGTCATGGTCACAGCTATTGAGGCCTGGTCCATTGATTGGATGGTAGAGGACAGCTCCTCCCATGACATGGCTGGCAGGGGTCCCTGGGCCGCTTGTGGCAGGGAATCCTGGGCTGGGTTTGCCATGATGATCTGGGTAGAAAAGGAGATGAATATTACAACCAGGTCTTGAAATCCTGGATCTCAGGGGAAAAGGACCTGAGGTCTGTGCCCAGGCTGGTCCTGTCCTGAACTTGGGGAAGACCCTTTGCACCCCTTTTGGCCTTTTCCCTTCTTCCCTTCTCTCTCTATAAATTAATTCAAAAATTTCTTCTTCTTTTTTTGGTTGGGGTGTGAGGGGGGAGGGGGAGGGCAGGGCCCAGTGCTCCCTTGTCCCCAGGTCCCTCTGACTTATCCCCAGGGATGTGGGGGGAGGCTGGGGTAGCTTCCAAAAGGGATGCAATGGGACGAAGGCTTTCACTCTTCTATTGTGTGTCCCAATGCTGCGCCCGGCCACTGGCTGACACAGGGGCCTGGGCAAAGGCACTCATGGGGGATGGAATTATCCTCATGCCCCTGAATATGGACTCCTCGTCGGTCTCTCAGGGCCAAGGCACAAGAGAGCGAAGGAGAAATGGGAGGCAAGTTTGTCCCATCGCAAAGCCCAGACTGCGCCTGTTTGTCGTTTCCCACTGGTGAGAAACTTTCCCCGGAACTGAAAATTTGCACAAGCTCTGGGTCACCTTTGCAATGTTTCTTAGGGGCCAGGGGTTGGATTAGCTCACCCTTCTCCCCCCCCCCCCGATGAATGTGCCCCAGGAGGGAGAAGGAGGGGGAGGGGGCAGGGAGAGGGCACTCTTCCCACCCTCCCTGAGTGTCTATTAACCCCCCTCCTTCAGCCAGGATTCCCTCTTGCCTTGTTGCTGAGTAGGATTCTGAAGTTGAGGCAAGTCTTCTTCCCAGTGAGCTCCCCTGCTCAACCAGCCCATGGCGACTGGGAGAATAGGGAACTGTCTCCACTTCAGGGGTCAGAAGATCTCTGCAGCTGCTCCCTGGCAGCTATAGCTGCCTGAGGCCCCAGAACCATGAGGTGGGGGTGAGTGACGGTCCCAGCACCACAGAAAACGGATCACAGTAATGATCCCTTAAAAGGTAAAGGAAATAGTTCTTCTAGAAAAAAAGGCCAAGAATAATTGGCTGCAAGAGCCAAGTTGACTATGCCTTTGAGAGGCAAGTATAAAACTGGGAAATTGGTGGGAGCTCCACCCCCTATTTAGTCTGACTTGCCTGAAGAAGGGGCAGAGCCCAATGACATCACCAAGCCCATCATGGATGTCCACTGGAGAAATGTATTTTTACTAATATCTATTCCTTTTATCAAAGCAGGGTATATTCTAGCTCATTTCTGTGAAATACAACACTCAATGTGTTAAAACAACCATCAAAACTCCAAAATACTTTGAAATCATTAGTTTAAAAATTATTGCACAAAGCACAATAAAAAAAGAACAAGCCACAGCAAAGACACCTTTGAAGAGTCTACATATAATTCACCATCCCAAAGGAATCATTATTTTTTTTAAAAAAAGGATTTAGTGGAATGTACTGTATATACTGCCCTTGAAGAACACTTGGATACTCCAACTGGTCTAGAATGCAGCTGCGCAACTGATCAATGGTGTGCCTCGATCTACCCATATAACACTTGTCCTCTGCAAGCTGCACTGGCTCCCGGTTATCTTCCAGGTGCAATTTAAGGTGCTAGTGAAACTTTTAAGGCCCTTCATGGCTTAGGAGTGGGGTACCTTAGAGACTGCCTTCTGCCACCTCTTGCCTCCCAGCACCCAGTTAGATCCCACAGAGTTGGTCTGCTTTGGGTCCCGTCAGCTAAACAATGCCGACTGGCAGGCCCCCGTGCTAAGGCCTTCTCTGTGGCAGTGCAGGCCCTTTGGAACCAACTACCTGTGGAGATCAGAACCATTCCTAATCTGTTGGTCTTTCACAGAGCCACTAAAACCTGGCTTTGTCAGCGGGCTTGGGATTGATGCCCCCCGTAGAAGAATGACTACTGATTGGAGTATGATTATGTTTTATAGTACTTTTAAATTATTGTTATATTGTGGTTTTTAATATTGTCCTTATTGTATCCATTTCATTGTATCCTTTTTAACTGCTGTAAGCCACCTCGAGTTCCCCTTGATCGGGGAAAGGAGGCGGGGTATAAATTCAATAAAATAAATAAAATAAAATAAATCAAGCTTTCTTTTTCAGTGGTATTTTTCCCTGTTCAGTTGCACACTAGTCCTCAGTGCGTAAATCAGAATCATGGTTTGAACATACAGTACAATCACATCACTCTTTCTGCTTAACAACCCACACAATCCTGTTACAATGGCAACTGGGATTTCCAAGATTTCGATTGCTAAGTGGTATATTCATGTCACATTACACTTTATTTACATGTCTCTTAGAAATTGAAATTTTGGTCCCAATTGCTGTTGTAAATTTAAGACTATCTGTAACAATAAAGGAGAGGGGTGGTCCATGTATTCTTTCAAGAAATGGGAGGAAACTGCTGTAAAGAGTCCTACATATCCAGCAATTTGTCTAATATTTGTTGTCAAGATAAAATGATTCTTTGCAACTTCACTACATGATTTGAAGAAATCCTGACAATGGGAAACAGAACAGGGGCACTGTTTTCAGTTCTATTGCTTAAAACAATTGGTTAGGATGTATTTGCATCAGCTCTATTTTCCAGGATCTATTTTATTCCCTTCCTGGGTTTTGTTGTGGAAAGCGGACTATCTCATTAGAGAAGAACTCTCTTCCCCTGTAATTATCCTTGTGGTTTTGTTGTAAAGGTCACGGTAGCATTAGAAGCAGCCGAATGAAGCAAACTGAATCCAGTAATGAGGAGAATTCCACAAATTCTGTAGTAAAACAGGCCAAGCTCATAGCCAGATGAAAAAGTTACTACAAAATACGTTGAACAAATTAATCTTTCTGCATAAAAGACATCAAAAATGAAATGGACAGTTGGGTGAGGGCATTTTCTTTAGTGCAATTCTCTACCATTTGGACTTCAAACTTTAGATGTGAATCCTCAAAGTAAAACTTTATGCATGAAAAGGTCTATATGGTAGCATTACAATGGCAAGACTATAGGTATCTTTCAAGTGATGTATGATTTTGATTTCTTTTACAGTTCCATGGAGTGGGTTCAAGTCCCTCAATCATTCAAGGACCAATTCTATGTGAACAGGGCTGATGGCGAATTCTGGTATTGTCTGTGTTAAATTATATATCTCTCTCTATCTCTATCTCTATCTCTATCTCTATCTCTATATCTACACACATACCTACCTACACAGATACTTGCATACTAGCAAATTTTTAGGCCTCTAAAAATTGCAAATACACACTAGAAATGGTAATTAATATTTGTCTGCAGTCCAAATCCACATTCTCTTTTCTCAGGATATCATTTGAAGATTTGAAAGACAATTTTTCATTCCTGTCTGTTTGCAATAATTTGCCCACATTCCTGGATTTTGGTAAGGAGAACAGTACATCTTGGTCTGTGGTTTCGTATTTCAACAAATTATCTCCAGAAGAGAGCAACGATCGAAGTAAGTAGCCTCAGGTAATAAGTTGATATCCTAAACCATTTTCACAGGAATATCATGTTTAGCAATATTCTAGTTACATGGCAAATCTGGAGATGGGTAACTTTGTGCCCTGTATGTGATGAATGAACAGAAATGATAGTCTGTGTAGTATCTCTTGAATTTTTATTCAGATTACAGGTAATCCAATTTTGCCGACAGTAACTGGGAATGGAAGCTCTAATACTAAGCAATGTGATTGTAAAACACGGACTCCATGGCCAAGCCAACTTATGATAGTAGTTGTGACAGTCCCAGCTGCCACTATTAGATGAGTCCTGTATGGTCATAGTGTCCCACAGTCATGTGATTCCCACAGTCATGTGAGTCATTTGCAATCTCCTGCCAGCTTCCCCATTGACTCTGCTTGTTGGAGACCACGTGAAGGTTACAAAAAGTGATCAAATGACTGCAGAATGCTGCAATGTTGTGATTGCAACCTGGTTGCTGAATGCTATAACTGTGATCATGTGACCACAGGGACCCTGCAATTGCTACAACTAGGAGGCCCCGTAGTAAAGTATCCCTCGTTCAATGCTGTCATAATTTTGAACAATCACTGAATGAATGGATGTTAAATGAAGACTACCTGGATTT
The DNA here is from genome assembly GCA_027560395.1 of Boaedon fuliginosus. Lineage (NCBI taxonomy): Eukaryota > Metazoa > Chordata > Lepidosauria > Squamata > Lamprophiidae > Boaedon > Boaedon fuliginosus. Next base: position 25,851 of record JANHGC010008350.1, read on the forward strand.
AAAATGATAATTAAAACAGATAACAATAGAGCAAATTAGAATTGGCCTGGATTTCTAAACACACTTATTTGGGGGGGGGATGATAATGACAATAATAATCATTTCTCTTGATTACATTACATTATCTTCAAGTTGTTGATGATTCTTAGCAACCACATCACTGTCGGAGACACAAAATGTAAAGCAGGGACTTCTTATATTGTCCTTCAGCATTTTGCAATGAAATCATACACAAGTATGCAGAGGTAAGATCCACTAAGGGCACTAGGGCTTACTCTTGGATAAATAGAATAGAATAGAGTAGAATAACAGAGTTAGAAGCAACCTTGGAGATCTTCAAGTCCAATCCCCTGCTTAGGCAGGAAACCCTATTCCAGTGATGGCTAACCTTTTTGGCACCGAGTGCCCAAAGCGGGCATACATGCAACCCCAAAAAGCAATGCATGCAGGTGTGGGTTCCTCACGGTCTAACAACCGGTTCACTTGCTGCATGAATTTTTGATGCATGTGAGCGCGAAGCATACAGTCGCTAAATGCATGATGCACGCGCCTCACCTTCCAGGCAAAAATTTAGCTACCAGTTCGAGTGAACTGGTAGCTAAATCAGCTGTTTTTTGGGTTTGAGGTGTGGAGCGTGTGTTTCAACTACATCAATTTAGGTCCGAAAAACAGCTGATTTAGTAACTAGTTTAGCCTAACTGGTTGCTAAATTTTCGGTCCGAAAGTGGCTAAACCAGCTGTTTTTCGGGCTTGAAGTGATGCACACTCAGCGTGCACCTCACTCCAGGCCTGAAAAACATGATTTTCAGGCCTGAAAAACAGCTGATTCTGGGCAAAAATTTAGCTACTGGTTCGGCCAAACTGGTAGTTAAATCAGCTGATTTTTTGGGGTCTGAGGTGATGCACGCACAGCATGCACCTCACCCAGAGGAATTTGGGGCCAACATCCAGCTGATTTAGCTACCATTTTGGCCAAACTGGTGGCTAAATTTTTGGCCCTAAAGTGACTAAATCAGCTGTTTTTTGGGCCTGAGGTGATGCTCATGCCACATGTGCCATGTGTGCATCAATTTAGGCCCCCCAAACAGATGATTTCATTAGCTACTAGTTCGGCTGAACTGATAGCTTAATTCTAACAACTGGTTCACCGAACTGGTAATTATTTTAATAACTAGTTCAGCCAAACTGGACCGACCGTTTGAAACCCACCACTGCGCCCTGCCCTGTGCATGCATGTGCATCTCACATGCATGCATGCACATCCCTACACATGTGCCCCACCCCCCTTGCATGTGCCCCATCCCCCTTGCATGCACCTGCACATGCAGAGCAGAGGCCTGAAGACCAGCTGTCTGGCAGGAGGCGCACGCGCACGTGTGGTGCAGCTGAGCTGGGGTGATGGCTTGCATGCCCACAGAGAGGTCTCTGAGTGCCACCTTTGGCACTCGTGCCACTGGTTTGCCCTATACCATTTCAGACAAATAGTTGTATCTCTTCTTAAAAACTTCCAGTGTTGGATGAGAATTGCAGTCTCAGTTATCTTTGCATTATCTCCAAGTTTCTGTCATTTATATTTAGATTAGTTGTTTACATACATGCATTTAGTAAAAATGTTTATATATTGTATACAACATGAAACAGTATCTGCAGTATTACTATTCTTTAACAAAGATCAGCTTACACAAGGCTAATGAATGGTCTTCCATTTATCTATGTGTATCCAGCTTGACTTGAGTTTCATTGAATTTAATGGAGCCAGAGTTCCCTGTTTCAATTTCTGAAATTTCCAGAAAACTGGGATTGGGAAGCTGTTTCCACTCAATGGAGAAAATATTTAGCTTGATGGATCACTGATCTGTATCAATACCTGGCAGTTTCCTGTGTCACTATTCCTTGGCAAAGGTTACTGAGAGTTGCATGCTTTATTTAGGAATGTTAACTGTTCAAAGGGATATTATGGCTATAGTATATCAGAATATATTTCCATGATGCTCAGTAATCAAAGCTCCTTCTAACAAGGAAGTGTCCTAGATAAAATGGCATTATTCTTATATAAATGGGTCTGAGAACTTTTCAGAATTGTAACTACTAATGGAATTCCTTATCTACTGTGATAGCATTGGATAGTGACCTGCTAGAGCTAAATACCAATTGGAAAATATTAGATCCCCTTGCCCTTACCTAAGGATCTTGTGTATATGAGAATGAAAGGAGGTCTTAATCAAGTCTTGAGTTTTGTTATCATGTCTGTTAATCCACAATAGATGCTCTTTCAAGAAATCATCAATATTTCATCAAAGTTCCAGAGTTTATGACTAAAGACATTGTAGTATCATTGATGCAAAGACCTGCAAAGACCTCACGGATGCTGGTACATATAGGTTTCCAGATTAAAAAGGTGAGTAAGAGCAATTAGAAGTATGAAACACTGTCCCCATGGCTCATTGGGCCATGAAAGTGACATGAAGTACTGGGCTGAATTAGGAGAAGATGGTTTGACATTTTTGAGGCCTCACTGATTACTATGCCAGAAAAGCTTCTGTACATACACACTTATGCAAAACCCTCTTCTGGCTTCTTGCCAGCTAAAGACTCAAAGCTGTGCAAGATTATGGAGAAAGAAAGAAAAACCCTGCTCCTTCTTTCAGTGGGGAAAGAGGGAGAGAGAAAGCCTAAAGGTGAGAAGGGTGATGAAACAAGAATTCCCATCAATGAGAAGCTACCTCATCTTGTTTCAGAGACAGCAAGGCAAAACTGTTTAGATGCTTTGTCTAAGGGGCCATTGGGTAATGCAGCATTTTGGATTCAGCTTTCTTTGACCAGTCAAATCCTGACAGGGTTAGGAGGTAAGGTAAGTAAAGGTGTTAAATATAGGTTGGTGCTGTTATTACTAGTTACTCCTTGCTTAGCAACCACAATCAGGATCAGCAACTCGATCATTAACCAAAGTAGTTGCTAAATGAAACTGTGATTGTGCTTATGATCTTGCTTCAGTTTTATTTTGTCTTATAGACCTTCGAAGGTCATAAATGGAAGGATTGATCACAAATGTCCGTTTTGATCACTATTTTGATTGAGGATGGAGGTTATCCAAGGCAGTCACTGAACAAAGACTACCTCTATAGATTCTGGTCTTCTATCTGTTTGGTCTAAATCAGGATACCACTTTTCTCATGTTGTGCCAGGCAAAGAACATTTAAATTTAATTGCAATAACTTTCTAAGAAATATATCTACTTCAAGCATCTTTGAAAAATAATACTATTCTGAAACTTTGTGAAGACTTCTTGTTTGTCTGCACTTTCCAACTGCTTGGTTTTCATTGTTTTTCCTCTGTCAAGAGGAAAGGGGTTATATCCTCCCAAAATGGATACCAAAGACTGTTGAGAAGGAGAAACTTTTAGCTACTCCCCATCCTAAAGCAACTTTGAGCAGTCTTCTTCCCAACACCACCAGCAGTCCTACACACTGAAGTAGCCTCTGAAGAGATTTATAATGAAGGATGCAATGCTCTATTCTCTAAAAATATTCTCTGCCTTAGTCTTTTAATCTATTTCCACAGACTGTAGGATGCTCCTCTGTGTGCTTTATACTTCCTCTTATTTCTGAGTAGCCCTGTTTGATTTTGCAAACCCAGTAAAAACTCAGCTACTGTTCATTTTGAGAGCATCAGTTGTTTAAACTCATTTATAGCAACTCCTGTAGTGAGTCAGATCGGAATTAAATCTTTATAGCCTAGCCCGTGAGGCTGGCTGCAAATTTGTAGTTATTTCAGCTTCATATGATTCTCAGAAAGATAAATTGTCCTTTTCTTGGAGGTTGAACAGTTCTACATGTGCATGTGAATATTTCTAGGAATAGGAATCTGACTTTAGCAAGGATTAGTGGAGCAGGTGGTACAACTATTACAGAAAGGGCATTTATTTACAAGAAATACATTAGAGTGATAGGCAAAGCACTTAGCTAGCTACAGTCTACCCAGGAGAAGCTAAGAACATGCACGCTCTGTGCATAACTAAATAAATTAGTTCAGATTAATAATCTTTTGTATAAACTGCCTGCAAAGTGGACAAAGAGGGGCACAGAATAAATCCTTGATTCATTAATACTAAACATATCTGAAGAGTCATCTTGGTCCAATAGGATTTGCCCATCCCATTCTTTCTAGCAAAAGGAGCTTGCTACAGACACTGTCTGTCAAGGAATTTTGACTGGGGAGGGGGTCTAAGAGGAGAGCCTTTTCTACTGTGGTCCTCACCCTTTTGAACATATTGCCGCCATAAGTGAGATCTGTCCCCACCCTCTGACCTTCCAGAAGAGCCTTAAAACTTGGGAGACCCCACTTCTGTACCATTGGCCCTCTTGGTTCTCAATCTCTATTTAATTCACATAAATTTTTATTGGTTTTATATTTATTCTTTTAACATTTTGTAAGTGGCGCTGAGTTGCTTCAACAATGAGATAGGGGGCATAAAAATTTAACAAATAAATAAATAAATTTAAAAACCCTCTATCTATTGTATATTACTCTGCCCGCCTTGTGATTGGTAGTCAATATAGTCCAGGGCTTGTAATTTTTACCTCCAAGACTTCACTAAACATACAAAAGTTCAAGTCCTTAATATAAGATTGTAAAACTTGTGATTCATAAAGGAGAAAAAGCCCAAAATTATATTGAAGAGAGAATTTATATAATGTTGGCTGCTTTGTTTTTGTTTTTCTTCTGAATAGATCAAACAACAAACATTTTAATTGACAGCTAGCAATGGATTATTGCTATCCATTCATTTGGATAGAATTTCATTGTTTACAAATACAGTATTTAAATACTGCTTACCTAAACAATTAATTTCTTTATATATTTGATAAGGATTTATTTTAATTTGGCAAACACTGGTTTTTTTCTTCACATTTCAGTCATAAGTTGATATGAAAGTGTTTTTTAAAAATAAGCTACTTGAATCATACAGATATTTTTAAACAGCTGCTATAAAACTAATAGGAGACTTCATTTAAAACCAGTTAGATTTTGAGGAAACAATGTCCTTAATAAGGAACTTAACAAAAGAACCAGTAGAAATGAAACCTTGCATATGAAATGAAGTAAGGGAAATATTAAAATTTCATGTTCTGTGTGCTTATATATTAAAATATACCAATGTGATTCTTGATGCAAAGGAACGTTTGTAAGAAAAAGAACCTGCAGAGAATAAGAAATGTGTTCTGATCCAAGAAGCTGTAATTAGTATTAAATTATTAATTGGACAATAAATATAGTAAATTTAGCCATTAAGCACAAATTTAAAATGTGTGATTTTAATTAGATTTTCACCGAACTATCTTTTAAAAGCATCTTCACTACTGATAGCATTCTTATAATATTTCACAATTAACCAATTCAGTTTTTTCCCCAAACCATTGTAACAAGCCTATACTAAATTACAGTTTTTATTAGTTGGAAGATTACTACAATAAAATATCAGGAAAGCTATTTTAAAGTCCTGTGACAGAAGATATTTTTTTTTTTACAAAATACTTTATTAAGTATTTTTTTAAAAAGAACAAAAGGAAAAGAAAATTCACATATTAAGTGTAACAAATTCAGTGCACGAGCTATTCCATTC
>JANHGC010008350.1:55310-66316 GCA_027560395.1 Boaedon fuliginosus
TTCTTACTACGCTTTTCTACCTATCTGCTAAGTTTGAGGTAGATTGGTGCAGAACTGAAAGTTTATATAGAGCACATACAAACACACATCTGCACCCCACCTCTCTTTTATAGATATAGATTGAAAGTAACCAGATGTTCAAATTCAGACGATTGCCATCTAATTCTGAGGTGTTTAAAAATAAGTGTGGATTTTATGACCTCACTCAAAGACATTTCAGTGATGGAAACTGAAAGTGGCTAATGTAACCTCAGGGTTGGGGTTTTTTGTTTTTGTTTTAAATAAAGGTTCAGTGTGACTCTGGATAATGTCAGATTCACTAGACTAACATCTCATCTGGATAAACTGGTGAAAAGCATGATTAAAGGTAAAATGGTGAAGCACAGCAAAACATTTAGGGTTTCTGAATCTCGTAGTCTCAATACATGTTGATGGGCTCCAGTGTGTAAAGGCTGACTCAGAAGGTCAGGTCTCAAATAAAAGTCATTGTATTGTGCCACCACCACCATCAGTACAGAGAACAAAAATCAGAATAGATGGCAGTTTGCAGGGACTTAAGAGAAATGACTAAAACTCCCAGGAACATTGAGTTGCAATCTTCCAAGAAAGAGAATAGGTAAACTAGGCTCCAATAAATTGGACTAATAAGAGTAGCATGGTTTGTGACAAGTTCATAGTGCATCATAGTTCATAGCATGGATCATAACTACAGAAAAAAGAATAACACTTTTTTATTTATTATGGATTTATTTATATGCAAAGTAACTAGTTGAGTAAGAAACAGCAGTTTACATAAAGGTTGGATGAAGAGGGATGTAGATGTTGGGAATTGGTTGGGGGCTTTATGCATGGTGTGGCAACAACATCATAGTAAGTGAACTGCAAACAAACAATTGAATTTAGTAAACCTGAAATATGTTCACAAAGAAGAACTAAGAGAAGAGGCTGAATTCCCAGTGAAGAACTGAAAAAGCTGCTCAGATAGATCAGTGGCTGGAGGCATCTAATTCAAGTAACAGAATGGGATTTGAAGATTGGAGGGCCAGTAAATGATTTTTTTTTATTATTTTCTTTGCTCATTGTGTCAATCAATATTCATTCATGTTATTTTTCCCAATTTTGATTTTTTTTTTAAAAGTACAAATGTGTTTTTAATAATAGTTTGTCTTCTTTTCCTGCAGGCGTATGTTATCTCACTGCTACACATTCTTTGTCTATTTTCAATCCCAATAACAAACACTTTCTGAATTGCATCTTTTGTAAAGGAAAAAAAAAGGCATTTTTTTAAAGTTTCTTTTAGAAACAGCCAGGGTTTTTTTTTAATGGTCAAGCAATTAATTATTGTTGTAAGTAAACACATCTATAATTAAACATTTCTGGTAACCTGATGTTTTAGTAAGACAGTCTGCTATATATGAGACCAAAAATACATGTAATGTGGCTAGATATTTTACATTATCTTAATAATAGAACAGCCAGTAATTATTCTTGCCAATGAGATCAAAATTATTTTATCTCTGAATGTACCTACCCTGCAAAAAATTTATATATATTTTTATTGAAGACATAGCCCACCTTTCTTTTCAGACAGTCCAGTTGGCAAACAAAATATATAAATTAAAAAGAGGGTCTGATTCCCCCTTTAAAGATATTTAAGACTCCTTGTGAACAAAGCATTCAAGCTCTGAATTACAACGTCATTCTGATGTATGTGTGGTCAGAAGTGAGAATCCCACAGACTTCAATGGGGTTTATTCCCAGTTTAGGGAAACAGGTTTGCTATTGTAATGATACATGTTTTTGAGTCTCTCCTGATGCGGTCTATATTTTTCCCAGATGATTCCAAATTAAGTTGCCTTCCTAATGCAGCTCCTCATACATTCTTTTGAATCAATATTCCGAAACAAGATAATTAAATTTAAAATGAATTACACATTGTCATTTACAATTTAGTTATTAGCCTGAGACGTCAGTGAGGTCTCTGCCGCTTAGAAACTTCTCTGGGTACCAGAAACAATGGAAATCTTTGTTGGAGACAGAACAGAGGAGAATAACGAAGTTGGAAGGAGCCAACCGCCTGCTCAAGCAGGCAACCCTATAGCATTTCAGACAAAGAGCCGTCCAATCTCTTCCCAGAAAGCCCACAATTTCTGAAGAGAAGCAATTTAGGCAAATATTTCAAACGTTTCAACTGTAACTTTCCACCTTCCAAAGTTCATGACATTTACTAATCTGTTTCACTTTTTATTATTATTTTTTTCACACTGTGGAAAACAGCACAACTTATAATATGTTCATCTGACAAATATGCAGAGGATTGCACGCCAAACTCTGGCGTGACAGCCCAAGCATCATCCGTCTCAGGGCCCTTACTGAACTTCTGTTGTATCTGTTGGCAATTAATACATCAAAGACTCCACAGAAGTCTCTGAAGAGATTCTGCAGAACTTTCTAGATGTTTTCCTCACCATAAGATTCTACTTAAAAAAAAAAAATCTTTTATAGATACACTTTCCTGCCACCACTCCTGTAACATCAATGACAATTAGGAGGGGATTTAATTTTCCTTGCATAAGGAATAAAACAGTTTTGAGCTCTAAAAGCGAAACCCGAAAGGATATGTAGTCCAGATGTTCTTTGTTAGTATCTTTTCTTTTCTTTTTTTTAGGTAGACACGCTACAGCTCCGCCTCAGGAAAGCTTGAAGCCTGTGAGAAACTCTCTGCGTTTCTTTTTCGAAGGCAGCAATCCTTCCCACCAGGGAAGGTTTTGAAAAACTTTTCTCTGAACTTTGTCAGTTAATGCTAGGACGGTTTATTCATTGTCTAAAAAAAAAAACCACTGAAAAATAAAACAGATTTTTTTCTGTTGGGCAAAAAAGTGTCTGCACATTAGGCTGATGCAAAATAATTTAAGTTCCCTTTGATGAAAGGGAATGGAGGCATCATGGAGGCGATGCAATTCATTTTATCCAAATGAAAAGAAGACTGGCTATAAAATAATTTGCATTGCCTTAAACCATTGGTCCCATGCCTGGGATAAAGTCTTCTTTGAGTAAAGTGCTTAAGGCTGGATAAGTGATTTGGCTAAGCACTGTCAGATGGTATGTATGTATGTATGTATGTATGTATGTATGTATGTATGTATGTATGTATTTAGATTTATACCCCACCTCATTTCCCCGGTCAAAAGGAACTTGAGGCGTCTTGTATAGAAACAAACAAAGATTGGGAAAAGATACATGGGATGTTATCTACAAAGCTAAAGGATCTTAAAACTTGTCATCACTCTCCACTTTCCCACTCCCAAATGCAGGAAGTATTTAGACAAACCCTAGAATTCATACCCTCCCAAGCTTGCATTGGGAAAGGAATTATATAAAGCCACAATAACAACAGGAAGTGATCTGAACAACACAATTGTCTTTCATTGTCATATCTTCTATAGTACAGTACTGAATAAATATATAAAAACATGAAGTCTCTTATATATCAGAGCACACGGAATTTCAAAATTGAATATTAGGATATGCTCTGCCGCAAGGATTTTAGTTAACTACTGTAGATCTACACATATTCGTTCATAAAACAGATCCATTGAAATCATTACTAAAAGGGAATCCTAACAATTTTTATGAATTATTATTCTGAGTATCATCAGGTCAAATCCTTTATTTCTACATTCAATGGCTACATTATGTTCATTATTGGTATTCATATTTTATGCAAAGGAAATTGTAGAACGTGAGAGCCCAGTAATGTTGCAAAGAATCTTTAGACAATCTTTAGAATCTTTAGACATTTCAAAGACTCTTTGAAATGATGAGTCCAAATACATTGTAGCAACTCAAAACAGCAGAAAAAGGAAATAGAGCAGCTATATAACATATTCCAACAAAATTGATATCTTCACAATTTTATCAAAAAGTCATGCAACCCAGAACAGCACAACCAACACAAACTCTAAAAAGAATTATATTGACATACATCAAGAATATCTTAGAAAACACCAATAGACTACTATACCCATACAGAATCAGCATAGCACATAAGTCAACTAAAACCCTTCAAAATATCCTAAGCGGACCAAAAGACCCAACAACCCCAGAAGGAAAAAAAAACAGGAGTCATCTACACAATACAATGTAAGGACTGCAACAATCACTATGTAGGACAAAAAGGCAGAAGATTGGTAGAACCATCAACAACCACCAACTAGCAGTCAGAAGACATGATGAAAATTCTTTAATTTCACAAGATTTATAGAAAGATTTAACCATAGTTTCAATTGGGAAAATGTGCCCATCCTAGACCAAGCCAAGTCCCCAAATGCCAGGGGATTTCTAGAAGCCGGGCACTCTGACAAACCAGCCGTCAATAGACACATAGGCATTAACAACATCTATAGACCATGTAGAAGACACCCAGACCAGAAAGGAACAAAAAAGAACAAGAAGACTCAAGCACCTATCCACCAGCAATCAACTCCAGATCAGCATAGATTAATTCCAAGGTTAACATCAGACCAACAATCAAGTAAACAATACCCCAATCAAGAAACTGTCAAAGAAGCCAACAGCAAACAGCCCAATCAAAGAATCTCTAAAACCACCCTCATCAACACTGACAGGGCAAGCCACCAGAATATAAACTGACACAAACTGCTGTCCTTATTACTACTGATGATGTTACCTAGTTTGGGCCATGAATGTCTGCAAGAAAACAAGCAAGCTCAGAGAGTACCAAGGACCCTGAGTACGATTCTCCTTTATTAGTATCCTCTTGGTTGTCTGATATTTTACTAGTAACCCCAAAATTCAGGTTACTTCCATTATTGGGCTTGCCCTGTATATCTTTCACTATATCTTGTTTCACTGGTGTTAAAATCTATTACTATACTAGAGCAGTAATATTGCAGCAAGGCGGTTAAAACATACTCATTTATAACTAAACTTAGTAGTATTACTCTCCGTGTTGGGACTTAGATGGGAAAGAGCCCTTTAAGATAAGATTGTTTTTAAAACTTATGAATCTCTGTTCTTCAAGAGATCGCTTAATAATTTCTTGAAGAAAAGGAAAAAATAATGGAGGAGTTCACTTTAAAAACATTTGTTTCATTTCTGTAGGAGTAAAAGAGTTCATGGATGAATTGTTCAAGATAAGAAAACCATCCATTACAATTGGAGTTGCTCCTTTTGTCTTTTTGTTATGAAGCCTGAGTAGCTACAAGTGAAGAGAAATCTATTTACTTGAAGCATCTCCCATCCCTGCTTCTCACTTTCTAAAAAATTTACAGTGACCCTATGGTTCTATTTTTTGGAATTAGTACTATGTTTAGTTATCCACAGGGTAAGGTAAAGGTCGTTTCAACCTGACTCTAGTTCTTAGTATTTTCTTGATGATTCAAGCATAACAATTACCTTTGGAATGTAAATAAATCCACCATACATTCCTCTTGGGCCAGATTTAGGTTTTTCTCCTTAGAGGAATTTAGGAACGAGCAAAAATCAGCACACCAAAATTCACAAAGAATGGAGTTGTGCATGTTTACTTTTTTTAAAAAGGAATTAAAAATGTATTTTTAAAGAAGACTCTCTCTTTCAGTTTAATTTTTTTAAAACCCCTGGTTTACTTCAAGGGGTAGGCTGCTGATAGCTTTATTCCATTCTTTGTTTTTCTGGGGCTTCTTGGAAGTAGATTTTTTTTAAAAAGTGCTATTCTAATCTGAACTAATGCAGTCTGACATGTGTGCATGCATGCGGACAAGCGTATACACACACACGAAATCCTGCTGGGATTTTAAAAACCTATTGGCGTAAGAGTAACTTCATTGAAATCATCCAACATCAGTAGTTTATGTTGTAATTTGGTGCAATGCCCAATCACACATACAGATTTATTTCCAGTTTGTTAGCTGTTTCTAACAATGTTGATGTAATAAGTTGCTCTGTGTGAAATGATAGGAGTAGCAGATCCTTACAGCTGCTGAGCATTGTTATGCTATGTCAATTTGAGAACATATGGTTTTCTTTTATGGTTGCTTGTAGGCCTGTATGTCAGTGACAAAGTTCTCCAGCTCCTGGTTTTACGCTATGGAGACTCAACCCAGAGAATAAACTTTCCTGATTTTGTGTGCTGTATGTTTCGTCTTGAGACAATGGCAAGTAAGTGGTACACTCAGCAGGTATTTGATGCACTGAGCAGCAGCAAAATAAAGTGGTCCTGCAACAAAGCATCTATAAAATATTTCATCTTGAATGCAAATATTTTCTGACTGTTCGCCTTCTATCTGTCCTGTGCGCTGCTAGGAATTTTGTATTCCAAACTGTTTAACTATCCAAACCCTTTGTATTCCAAACTATTTAAAGGGCAGAGATATCCTACATGAAGGGCAGAGATGAGAGGTTAGATGCAGGGGAGGGGGCGGGTTGATGAATACAGAAGAGTGGCATAGCATCATCTGACAAAGGGAGCTTCCAGGTCCAGATTAGGAAGAAGTAGCAAGATGGAGCCAACAGTTCATGTAGGACAGGTGTCAGCCATCCCTGATAAACAGACAGGAGACATTATTAGATGAATAAATTCTACATTATTGTGAGGCTACATTAAGAGAATCTTGCATATCTGAAAGAACAGGCTTTCTACCTTCGGTTTTAACTGCTCGATCGATTAGAGAAGGTCATTCTTAAGTTTCTTTGTCTGGCATATTAAGCCATTGGGGGCTCTTTTATCCCATTGTTTTCTAGACAGAATCTTTTCGCCTCATTCCCCAAGGTCATCTATACATTCTATCATACCAGGAGATGTGTGAATCCTTGCCTAACAACCACATCCAGGACTACTGGAAGTGTTGTTGCTAAGCAGTGCAGTCATGTGACATTTTCCCCAATGACCTCTTTGCTTCAATATGAAAATGCCAGTCCCAATTAATGCTGTTAAGTAAGGACTACCTGTAAAATCAAATTCACCAAAGATTTTCAGGATCAGAAAATGCATTTTTCTTGGATTCACTTGAAGGAATCTGAAAACAGAATGCAAATAAGAGGTTGAATGAAATGTAACATCTCCAATTATATAAATTGCCAACAGATGGCAATATTTACGTGCTAGAACCTTACATGTGTTCTTTTACTGCAGTTGGTGGAAAGTTATAATTGTGCAAAAATATATCTTTAGTAAGTTGGTCTCCTTACCAAATTGAACTTGAACAGTATTATCGTGATGTTTATTTAGGTGAAATATCAATATAATATCACTTTTTAACTATTCTTACTGTATTTTTTAAATTTTTATTTCCAGTTTTTATATTTTTAATATTTTATTTGTACATCATCCAGGGTCTCTGTGTGAGGGAGATGGGTGGTTTCTAAATATGATAAATAAAATAAAGTTTGTATTGCTTCAGTTTGTGAACTCAAAGGTGCTTTTTCAAAAGGCAACTGGACTGGTTTTTTTCCCTTGAGAAAGAAGAAGACAGTTACCTTTTGAAAAAGCACCTTTGAGACAACTATTACCCGGATGATGAGAATCACCACAGTCATATTATTGTTTATGAAAGAAAAGTATGAAGTCAGTCCATTTTAAGCTATGACTGAATGGTTTACTGCTGAAGTATGATTAGCAGTTTATGGTCATAACTATGTTTATATGAGTACTGGGAACTGCTGGGCCAAAAAAATGTAAAGCTGAACTAAAAAGAGATGCTTTATGTTGCTGAGAATGAAGTGGACAGCTTGTGACAGCAACTGATAAGTTTTACATGTGAAAAGTTGATGAACTGATTAAGGACAATCAGTGAAGAAATTGCTGTCAAGCTTGGCATTTCACAGGAAAATATGAGTTACATTATTGATGTAGTTCAGCATTGGATTTTTATGTGCAAAATGAGCTCTTCACATGGTCATACTACAAAAATGAAGGTGAGGGAACTGACAAAATATAGCATTAGTCCATGAATATGGTTACACTGCTTCATTTAAAAAACAAAAAACAAAATCTATAGGTTTCGTCAAGAAAACCTATAGTTACAGTTTACGGGGATGCAGATGGTGTTATTCACATGAATTTCCTTGAAAGTGGCACATTGTGAATTCAGAGTGCCATCTTGTAAACTTTGTAAACACTGATTCAAAGTTGATTTGAATTAAGGTTTGATTAAGTAGAGCTCAAAACTCAAGAAGCAAACATTGCTACAATGTGACAGTCCAAAGTCCCATACCTGAAAAGCCACCCAAAAATGTAAATCATCATAGCATACAGTCTAAGCTAAGAATGTGTTTTCCATCTTTCCCAAAACTGAAGGAAAATCATTGTGGATATCTGACTTACTCAAATGAAATATTCCTATTTAAACTAAAGTTATGGGGGTATAAGCACCACCATTCAACCAACCTTCATAGAATAACAAGTATATGAGGCAATACAGTTGCATGCAAATAGACACACTTGCACACCCAAACACTGTGTACTTTGCCATAGATAAATGCAAGAACACTATGCTTCTCTAATACGAATTTCATCAAAGTTAATCTTTTTTCCTATGGGAAGGGAAGAAGAAAGTAACTTTTTCCCTTTCAGTTTAAATGATCAACAGTAAAAAAATATGCAGAATATTTCTGGCACAATAATTATACTGTTCTTTTCATATAAAGAGTAATGAAATACATCCTTGTAACATTTTGATTTCCTTTAAAACAGATTGTGTAGTAAAGGTATTTTTGTCTAAAACTACCTCCTAATTGTTTGCGTGCTTTCAAATGTATACTTACATAGTCCCAACAGATATTAAAGTGTTATGTTGGAGTTTTGATCTGTACTCTGCAATAATGTGTAATTTCTTAATCTGTGTTTAGCGGTGTGAAATGAAACTGGCTAGCAGTGTTTGTTTGGTACATTTGTTCTCCAAGAGATCAAGGTGGTAAACATAGTGCTCTCTCCTCCAGTTTCAGGAGGTAGGCTGGGCTGAGTGAAAATGACCAGCCCAAGATCAACTCGTGAGCATCTATGTTGAAGGCGAACTTCACCTTGAATCTCCCCAGTCTCATCAACTATACCACATTAGTTCTCATACATACATTAAATGATTTTCATAGGTGTTTCCTATTATCTATTTTTCATTCTTGAATTAAGTTTTGATGGCTACAGAATCATAAGCAGCAAGCCTTTAAATACCAGCAGTTATAAGCTTCTGTCTGGTTGGCTACTAGGTCATAGAATGATGAGCCAGATAAGCTTTTGTCCTGGTTATCAAAAGTTTGCTTATGTTCTGATGAACTGGAAAATCAGGGCAAAAGAAGAGCTGATCTTACATCTATGCTATTTCCATTATCCTATCTTTGATCTTTTCCTTAGACTGGAATTTTACCAGGTACAACTGTTAAAAAACAACATTAAGAAAAAAAACCCCTCCTTTTTTTAAACCATAGACTACAAAGTACATTATAGGACATTTCCTTTATTTCTTCATCTCACGTATGCTAAAACACCCTCACTTGAAAGGATATGTACTTAAATTAAAGTACCTTTGATTGTCAGTGAGGAGTGAGGAAGGGACCCTTTCAAAAACTACTGGAAAAAAATATTCACACTTCCAAGCCAATCACCTAACATTTACTAATTCTTTTCAGTTACTATTTTACTGAAAGTTTAAAGTGCATTATGCACTGCCTGTGAGGCTTTCTCAGGAAAAGATCATTAAGCTAATTGGGGGGGGAGCAGTATAACCAGTAACCTAAATTGAGAACAGATAAATAATTAAATAAATAAATAAGCTTTTCTTCCCTGTATAATCATGCTAATAATACCTAAATCAAAATAATCTCCTCTTTTATCATTTGTAGTAAATGGAGGAAGCACTATTAAGACTACAGCAATTTTGTTCTGAGAATTCTTGGCTAAGCTTTCTAAGTCTGCAACTTAACTGAAGCCAGTTTAGAGCAGTTTAATTAGAATCAAGAAAAATATACATAATGTGATTGAAATATATAATGTACCTTTTAAAGTTCAGTGTATGTTCAGATTGATGCAAAAAGTTGTAAACAACCAAGTCAGCCATTCATGCATGTGATTTCCTCTTCCCTTGGAGTATGGCTTTGCTTCGGGAATTTACTTTGATGTTGTGAATTATGTCTTGGTTTTGCATATATAAATTGGTTCTGATGTTACACACATCAGAGAAAAGTACAAGATCCAAAACACAAAGAAACCGTGTTCTTAAACCTAATACTTGGTATAAGTATCTGGTTCTCCATATCAGATTGTAACTTAACTCATTATTTATTGTCATTATTTGATTTTTTATTTAGAAAAATTTTATGAAGAATTTTAATTATTGTAATTTTAATTATAATACTAAAAACTAACACAAATTATACTTAAAGAAAAAGAAAAGAATAAAAAAATTAAAAGTGCAGGAAACAAGAAAAAGAAAAGTAATTACTGTATATAACAAAAAATAAAGTATTTATTTTATTTATTTATTTATTTTTATTAGATTTATACCCCACCTCATTTCCCTGGTCAGGGGGAACTTGAGGCGGCTAACAGCAATTAAAATACAATATATTTACAATATAAAAATCAAAAACAACCATCCATCCATTCACAAACATTCAATGAACCTTCAAAAAAGGGGGACGGAGACACATCAATTCCAGGCCCTCCGACAAAGCCAGGTTTTCGTGGCCTTGCGGAAGGCCAACAAGGTGGGGATGGTCCTAATCTCTACTGGGAGCTGGTTCCAAAGGGTTGGCGCTCCCACAGAGAAGGCTTTAGCATGCGGGCCCACCAGCCGGCATTGTTTGGCTGACGGGACCCATAACGCCCTCTCTATGGGACCTAACTGGGCACTGAGAGGCATAAGGCAGCAGGAGACGTTTTGAAGGTATCCCGCTCCTAAGCCATGTAGGGCTTTAAAAGCTATTATTATTTATTTATTATTTATTATTTATTAGATTTATATCCCGCCTCTCTTCACCCAGAAGGGGAACTCGAGGCGGCAAACAATACA
>JANHGC010008355.1:66892-77142 GCA_027560395.1 Boaedon fuliginosus
TGGATTCACACCCGCCTATCTCTAGAGCATTGCCCTCCCGTGGACACAACCCTTGACGAGCAATTAATGCCACTCCAACGCCTGGGGTCGCGACTTGTGCATCACTTGAAACCTGGGGGGGCATATTTCCACTAGGGGAACAGCCCCCTCTGGCCCCAACCAGGACTCAGTGATGCACGCCAGGTCGGCCCTCTCATCCAGAATTAAATCCTGGATGAGAGGGGCTTTGTTTACCACCAACCTGTCATTGAAAAGCAACAGTTGGAGCCCAGGTCCCTGAATTCCTGGTCAACGGGCCCTTGAGGTGAGCACACGGGGTCGGACCGCAGTACCACCACCAATTATAGAGATGTAATCTGGTTCGCATCGATACGGGGGAGAAATGCTTTTTTCCTTTTTATTTTCTGTAATACTTTTTAAAAAATTAATAAAATTTATTTAAAAAAAAAAATTGAACAAGCATTCTGGGACTGCAGAGAAAAAGGCAGATAGTTCGGGCACAACAGAAAAGAGGGCAACATTTAGTTATCTAAGAGAGAGGTAGTAATGTTGCTTTTCCCTGTCTGGTTCTCTTCATTTTTTTCCTCTTCTATCTATCATCTACAACCCTAAACTTCTCAAGTTTCGTCATTCAGTTGCAACCCTTATTCTCAGCTGAAGCATCTGTTAAATGTGCTGTATAGGGATGATGTTAAGGGAAGGCCGGCTCCTGCTATGATTATCTAAATAAGGATGATTTGGGAGTGACAGTATTACATGACGGCTACTTCAAAACAGCTTGTTTTTACAGAATCTCTGATCTCACCTGAATAATAAGGGTTTAACTTAACAAATGCTGGCCTTTACTCATGTAAATTCAAGGTTAAAAGCAAAGAATATAAAAAATAAACTTGGTCTGTTTCTTTGCTTCTCTGCTATGTGTGGTTTTTATCTTGGAGAAGGTGCTGAGGCAACTGATGCTTCTTGAAAGAAAAGAAATTCTATCTGCATGCATGCATGATGTGCTGCATGCATGATGTGGTTCAATAATCTACTAGGTTAGCCAACTGAAATATATTCTGCTGTACACCATCATTGGCTGAGGTTGTATACTGTATGGTATATTTTGCAACTTAGGCATTATGTGATGCAGATCATATGGCTTAGAATCAGGATGGGCCATTTGCATCTCCAGAGTCAAACATGCCTCTGGAAACTAATTGAGGAGAGAAGCAACCTGGAATTGAAATTTCCTAACAGTGAAGACAATTAACCAGTGGAACAGCTTGCCTTCAGAAGCTTGGGTGCTTTATCACTGGAGGTTTTTAAGAAGAGACTGGACAGTCACTTGGCTGAAATTGGGTCTGTTCATCTTAGAAGCAAACTAAATCCACCTAAATCCCCCCTAAACTCCCAAAATACAACCAAACATTTTGGACATGTCATTCCAATGACATGGTATCATCAGCCTTAGTTTGTGGGTGCAAAAAAAGCTCATTACCTTATTTATCAAGCCACCATGAAACAAATTATGAATTAATACAATGGGAGAATTCAACTATTCACACAAACACACACAACTATATTGCAGGCAAAATATTTCAATACCAGCCTAATCAAATCCGTTGCATTCAGCTGTGTTTAAAATTGTTCATTCTGTGCCTCTGCTTGTTTCCAGGTAAAGTTCAGGTGATCGTTTCTCCTACCTATTTGTGTTCTTTCCTTGCAGCGCATGAGGTCTGGTCCTGTTGGCAGAGCGGCTAACCCCTTGGCGATAAATAACCAGGGCCGCAGACAATGTCAACTTCCTGTGATGAGTCTGTGGCATCTGTTGAAGAAATAACAGACAGCTTCTGGGAGGTAAGGACTTCCCCTTGGCATGACAGAAATGTTCATGATTGACTGACTAAGGAGTGACTTAACTTAGTAAGAGCCAGCCAAATGCAAAACAGCTTTTCTTACTGCGGATGCTGAAAACCCATGGAACTATGGAACACAGTCACTTCAAAAAGTACATATGTTTAGAGCAGGGGTGTCAAACTCATGTCATGGCAACATCATGTGATGTATCAGGACTTTACCCCCCTTCGTGAACTATGTGTGGGTGTGGCCAGCGCATGACGCATCTGGCCCATGAGCCAGGAGTTTGACAGTCCTGGTTTACAGGTTCTCATAGTTTCAAGGTTCTATGAGATTGTTCATATTTCTTCCCCTGATATCAGAGAGGTATAGCCTCCACAGAAAAAAAAAAGTGAAGTCCTTGCTTGTTTCCTCCAGAAGCTTTCTAGAGAAGTCCTTGCTGATGTCAGAACTAGAAGAGATGCAAAGAAAAAAAAGCTGTATTCTATCAGATTTTTCAGGAGGCTTTTTGATCTCCTGAACAGTCCCCCTCTGTCTGATCAGCATGTTAGATGTGATGTTTATGAAGCTGGCATTAATAAATCCCTTTTCTTTGCAGTGAGAAAGAGATCTCATAAACAGATACTTTAAAATGATTCAGAAAGAAAGAAAGGATATGCCACAAACATTTATCTGCCCTGCTGGGGTTTAAAGTGCTTTAGATATACCAATTTATATATACTCGAGTTCCCCATCGCCGCCTCGAGTTCCCCATCGCCACCTCGAGTTCCCCATTGGGGGAAGAGAGGCGGGATATAAATCGAATTAATAAATAAATAAATAAATAAATAAATATACTTTGACAGCAGAATATTTCTCAAATGAAAGTTGGCTTGCACCATCAGCATCCAGGTGTTGGCATAGAATTGTTTCTTTTTTAAACAGATGTTCCAAAACTACACATTCAGTCCACTGAAATACATGTCAAAATGACAAACATTATCATTGAGAAGGGTTTTAGAAATTGTATTATGACAACAATAACAATTTTTACTTATGACCATTAATTTATGAAATAGTTGGCAGGATTTCTATCTTAAAAGATAAAATATACTTAAATAATTATAATAAATTAGTGATAAATAATTTTGCTGGTCAAAAAGGACCATATTCATCATTCAGGGAGAGAGGGGTATTGTAAATTTAGGCTTAATAAAAGTTATGTTGTACTTACTAAAAAATAAGTGCATTGGCTTTGCTCTCATTCTTAGTCATTCTAATTTACCAGATAGCCAAACCTATTTGGCTGGTTTAAAATACAATGTCACATTCATGGAATGATATCTAATAAAGTGGAATAGTTGTGATGAAAGAGCAAAAAGTTCAGGGTAATTAGATGAGAATGACATACAGTGACAGATTGCATAATCATTGGGAGCACATACCTCCCCACCTGTTTTGCAGGAGAGGAATTAGGAAATGTACTCTTTACCCAAAAATATACCTTTCATGCTGAAAAGGGAGTGGTTAAATTTTAGCACTGCACTATGGCAGAGCTCTAAGACATTACAATAATTGCAAAATGTCCCAGAGCTACGTCCGCTGACAAATTCTGGGGCTCTTCCTTAGTAAGCCTTCTGATTCCTTCCCAGTATTTGTGCAAATGCAGCAAATTTAATCTATCAAGTATCTGTTGTTTGAAAGGAAGAGTCAGACTCAGAATTTTCTGTGAAGAGGCAGAAGTATATTGATAGCAATCACATTTTCAAGAGTTTTTCCTCTTTTGAAATCAAATGCCCCACCTTCTCCCCCACTTTTCCTGTTCCCCACTCTCTGGTGCACATGCTTTCTGGAGGGTACGCTTCCCCCTCCCCTGATGTCCTAAACCAACCTGGCCTCCAGGATGATTCCTGGAACTACAGCCAGTCACTTATTCCAGGCAACTATTCATGTGTCTGGCAGGTGGGGAATTATAAGCGGACAGTGAAGCGGATTGATGATGGATATCGGCTCTGCAATGATCTAATGAACTGTGTCCATGAACGGGCCAAGATTGAGAAGGCGTATGCTCAGCAGCTGGTTGATTGGGCCAAGAGGTGGAGGCAACTGATAGAAAAAGGTATTTCTAACTCTTTCCTTGTAATAGCATGGAAGAGTAGACTGGGAGGGAGCTTTTTCAAAGGCAAAAGGGAGAGAGAATTGCAATCTGCACAGCTGCATTGTTTTTTTTCTTTTGGTTTAATGTGGACAATATGAGGGAGAGAGACCCCAAGGAGTTTTTTCTTCAGTTATTTTCATTTACTTTAAAAGGAAAGCATGGCTGTTCATAAACTTCTGTTATCCTATATTTTGAAGTTTCTAAGTTTCCTTAAAGGCAGTTTTGTGGGCCTTTCTGGAAAATCAATTTTTAATTTTGACAGGTATTACTTCCAGATAAAAGTGTGTCCAAGATTATTGCAATAAAACAATTCAAATTTAAGAATAGTATGTAATATATTTATTAAGCCATTCAATAAAAATGAGCCAGAGCACCTTTAATAGTTCACAAGTTTTGTAAATATTACAGTTCAATGAAATGCATGCTTATTAAGAAGCTAATCCAGTTCAGTGGAACTTCCTTGCACTGAATTGTATACATAATTATAATCTTACTTGTAAATATATAGCAGTACATATCCAATACCATCATAGTATCCTATTCTGCATGATGAAGGCATAACAAAAGGGAGCAGAGTGATAGACATTTATTTTGTTCAGGCAATTGGGTATTGGTATGAGCAAACTGATGTCTTCCAAGCTTTTGCACCTTGAACACCAATCAGATCTGACAGCATGATCGATAGCAAGGGGCTATGTATTTTGTAATCCAAAACATCTGGAGGGCAGCAGGTTGCCAATGTTTAGCTTCATAAACAGGCTCTTGCAATTGCTTTGAAGACTGAGGAACTGAGTTCTGGGAGGAGTGAGTATTTAAGCATCTGCCATTACCACTGCTTCAGTTTTCAAAGCAGCCATGATGTTGTTCATTAAAAAATAAACTCCCTGAAGATTTGATCTTCCACTTCATGATTTTTAGAGTGGCTCTCATGATTACTGATTTAAATATCAGTATGAGTTGATATGAGACTTGTAAAGTGACTGGATCTTTTACAGTCACAAACAATGATCACAAAGTCTGCAACTAGGGTGTCTGAGAGTCTCTGAGAGGCTCCCTTAGGCTTCATCACTGCGGGTTTCTCAGCTCTCTCAACAATTCATCTCTATATATAAAATTGTGTGTGTGTGTGTGTGTGTTCAGCATATTCTGGAATGGCTTAAGCAATTTCAACTAAACTTGGTACACAGATGACTTATCCTCTGGGAAAAAATATTGTGGGGGTAAGACACCCCAACACCCCTTGGGGGGTCTCTGTGCCTTACAAATAGTGGAGATGCCATGGTAATGGCTTCACAGTACTCCATGCTGTGAGAGAGCCCAACTAAACAATAAGAGACATAGAGCTACTACATAAGAGACATAGAGTTACTACAGGTGAGTCCCCACTACAGGATTTTCCTCTCTAATACAGCATTGCGATATGTAAATACCCAGGCTAAACTGGGTTATCGGCTAGTTTGTTAATAAAATAGAACAGTCTGTCAACTTTTGAGTGCATTATAGGAGCATTCAGTCTGTACAGAAAAAAATGGGCTGTTATTTCAGGATGCTGAGCCATTATCCCACCTTTACTTGGTGATGTTTTTGCATAGGTCCCCAGTATGGCAGTTTGGAAAAGGGATGGATGGCTATAATGACAGAGGCAGACAAAGTCAGCGAGCTACACCAAGAAGTTAAGAATAGCCTACTGAATGATGATTTTGAAAAGGTGAAGAACTGGCAGAAGGATGCTTTCCACAAACAGATCATGGGAGGCTTCAAGGAGGCCAAGGAAGCAGAAGACGGTTTTCGGAAAGCACAAAAACCCTGGGCCAAGAAGATGAAGGAGGTAGGAAGGAGTGGAGGAGAGAAGATAACAAAGACCTCTTAACTCCAGTTTACTTTTCAGAGGAAAGAAATCCATCAGTTTCCCTGGACAGAGGTTGATATGGCCTTTCTTTCATTGACAACAACTTTCCTAACCTGATATTTTCCAGTTATGTTGAGATGAAGACTTCCCATTGCCAGACTGACTGGGATTTTGGGAGCTGCAATACCAATTTGTGTGCAGAACCCTATACATTTGCAGGAGCAGCAAATTAGCATGGGACCAAAAGATGTCTGTTGATTCTTAAGATAACCAAGGCAGGATAATATGGAAACATGGAAAAGAAACATCAGTGTTGGGCCATGATCTATAGAACCCCTTCCTTTGTGGTTT
The DNA here is from genome assembly GCA_027560395.1 of Boaedon fuliginosus. NCBI lineage: Eukaryota > Metazoa > Chordata > Lepidosauria > Squamata > Lamprophiidae > Boaedon > Boaedon fuliginosus. The sequence continues at coordinate 73,069 of JANHGC010008355.1, forward strand.
AGATCAAGAGCTTTCAAAATTTTCCAGATTGCAGAACCTAACAGTAAAGAAAAAATGGGAATTCCTAGAATTTCTGGCCTAGAGGCAAAATTCTAGTTCAGTGTTTCTCATCCTCGGTCATGCAGTTTATAGTTTATAGAAAATTGGCAGCATTCAATTGAACCTTATTCCCTGTCCTCCAGTCTTTCATAGAACCCCATCAGCCTCTTGTGCAACCATAGGATCTCATGGAACATATCCATGAAAACTGTGAGTTAGATTACACCCTTAGATAATGTATGAAGTAATACCCATGCTCTATATGCAGTTTAAAAATGATAAAACCACTCTCAAGTTGAGCTCAGTACTTTAAAAATGCAGACCTGCAGTTTTGTTAGCAGTGGTACAAATGTAGTAGGCCATGATATTCTTCCAAAATGTGGGTGTTCTTTTTTAAAAAACTAATCTATAGCCCAGAAATTCCCAGCAATTCCCCCATCCAAGTATAAATTAAGGTCAACCTTAATTAGCTTCTGAGATCAGCCAGCAGTGAATGGCTGCTGTCTCTTGCTGAGGTGATATCCTTGGAGAAGTAATATTTATCACTATCTATGAACTGCGTGGCTCAGTTCATGGCTATAAGGTACATGTTTTAACTTCTCAACTTCTACAAATTTTTAAATTAAACCTTTCATAGTTGCTAAGAAAACTTTGAAATATAGTATGTCAATAAATTAAAGCATGCAAACTAGGTCATGTATTTTGTTCAGTTTATTGTGATAGCAAGTTAGGATTGTTCATTTCATTATACAGTTATTCTTAAAATATTTTATTTATTTGGTACCCTCCAGATGATTTGGTCTGCAATTCCCATAATCTCCAGTGAAGATCATCTCAGGTCATAGACTTCATTAAGGAAAGTTGAGAATTTCTATTGCGAAGGAATGGCCTGTTGGATGCTAGAACATTAGTTACAATCTCTATGCAGAAGATTCACGAGCGGCAAGGATTTGTTAACTTATGCTGACCCTCCAAAATAATTTGTCTGGGTTCTTTCTCTTGTCTCTCAAACCAGCTGGAAACAGCCAAGAAAGTATATCACTTGGCATGCAAAGAGGAGAAACTCGCTATGACCCGGGAAGCTAATAGCAAAGCTGAGCAATCTATTACTCCAGATCAGCAGAAGAAGCTTCAAGACAAAGTGGAAAAATGCAAGCAAGATGTACAAAAGGTAGAAAGGACCTTTACCGAAGTAACTCTGAAAGTTAATGCACATCCTTTTATATGAACAAGCCGCAATCCAGCCCAAACTTCTATGTACACAATCACTGTCACATGCAGAAATATATAACTTCACACAGGAAAAATAGTCATCTTTGTGTTTAGATATAGATGGAGATATAAGCATAGATATCAAATGTATTCATTTCTGTCTGTAGACAAGATATATTAACCACCTCGGAAAGTACAATTCATACTTTAAATTGGTTATTTATGTGTATTATGTAAGGTCCAATAATCACTTTCCATATCCACTGCTATTCCTTCTTTTTTGAATCTGAAACAGAAATCCTACCCGAAGACTATTTAATGACAGTATCACAAGTTCACACATGGTGACTGTATTTTCTAAATTCAGAATTAATTTGGAACTTTGTTTCTTATTTGTATAACAAGTTCCAGAAACAATATTAAACCATGCTTCCAATAGAGGTGGCTACAGCTGACATTAATTGCAGCTGAAATTAATCTTAATTCAATGTTGATATGGAATAAACTCATAATTTGGGCACGATTGAAATCCTTATGCAAGTTTATTTGGGATTATGCCTTATTTTATTTATTACTTTTATGGATAATCTGTAAATAATGTTGTATCAATGTTGTACTTAAAAGAGCAAAATTATACATGCCTACCTACCCAGAAAATCTTACATAGATAGGATTAAACAGTGGCTTTAATCAGGGAAACAACAGTATTTCTTTGTTGTCTGGACAGGCTCAGGAGAAATATGAGAAAGTTGTGGAGGAAGTGAATAAGAGCACTCCACAGTACATGGAGAGCATGGAGCAGGTCTTTGAGCAATGCCAGCAGTTTGAAGAGAAACGGCTTAATTTTCTGAAAGAGGTGCTGTTAGATATCAAGCGACACCTGAACCTGGCAGAGAACAGCAGGTAGAATTATTATTGTTGTTATTGTTGTTATTATTATTATCCTTTATTCATTAAACATGATACTCAGTCAATTGCACATTCAAAAATGCATCACAAATACCATTGACTGGTGCTGATGGTTGATACAGGCTGCTGCCAGCATCCTAGGTATCAACCAAGTACTTTTCTTAAGATGTACGATGTTCCGAGTTGCTCAGTTTTTTGCAGTTCCGCTGGTGTTATTGTAGGAAGCTGCAATTTCTTGATGTATTTTGTAAAATTCTTGTACATAGTACCAAGTGCCCGATGACAATGGGTATCACTGTTACATGTTTCACCCATAATCGCTAGTAGTAATCGCATTGAATAGTTTCAATGGCCAGGTCGCGATATTTCGTGATTTTTTTCCAGTTCTTTTTCTTCGTCTCTGGCGTCTCCTGGTACTGCAATATCAATAAAGTGTATGTTTCGACCCTCGGCCACTATAATATCTGGCATTTTGTGTTCCAAATGGCAATCCGTCTGTATTCAAAAGTCCCACAAGATCTTCACCATTTCGATAACCTTTTCCACCCTATGTTCCCATGACTTTTCAGATACTGGTAGGTTGTATTTTTAACATAATGACCAGTGGATTAATTTAGCAACTCAGTCATGTCTAGCTTTATAACCAGTTTGTGCAATTTTGCTGCATTCAGATATTAAATGTGAAACGGTTTCGACTTTGTCATTGCAAAGTGGGTAGTTTGGATTGTCAGTGGATTTTTATATCTTCACTTTCATGGCATTAGTTTGTAGTGCTTGTTCTTGAGCAGCAAGTATTAAACCTTCCGTTTCTTTCTTGATGGTTCCTCTCTTAAGCCTTGCCCATGTCAAGTTGTTATCACATTTTTCTTCAATGCTTTTCAAGTGCTGTCCATGCAAAGCTTTGATTTTCTATCCATTTAATCTATCATCCAGCTGTTTTTCCTTATATTCTGCCTTTGTTTCTGTTGTTTTTATAATGTTCTCCATTTTCACAGCCTGCAGCAATTTTTCTGTACTTTGCTTCACATAATCATTGAAACTTCATTTTTTTTCTTGTACAGATTAATGGATTTGTGATAGCCCTCTGCCCCCTATTCTTCTTGGCAGGTATAACCTGTCAATGTCACTTCGTGGATGAAAAGCGTGGTACATATTCAAAAGTTTACACGTTTTCCAGTTCAGGTTTTCCAGTTTAGCCACAGTCCAGCTGATGATTCCAGCTGGGTAGCCTATCACTGGAACTGCCCATTTATTAATTGCTTTAATTATGTTTCCGGAATTCAGTTTTGATTTTAATATTTTGTGGACCTTTTTCCATTCAAGATTGTATCTGCTTCCAATATGCCTAGGTATTTGTAACCATCATTCTTTGCTAATGCTTTCACGATGCTTCCATTTCCCAGTTCCTTATATTTTTTCCATTTTCCCTTGCTGCATATTTAGTATAGCACATTTTTAAAGTCCAAAGTTCATTCTGATGTTGTTGCTGAACAGTTTTACTGTTATTATTACTATTACTATTATTATTGTTGTTGTTGTTGCTGTTTTGTTGTTGTTGTTGTTGTTGTTATTCCTTAAGAATGCAAGAGGCATGGTGGCTCAGTGGCTTAAAAGCCATTGGAGAAGGTCTATACCTGTGATGGCGAACCTATGGCACACATGCCCAAACAGGCATGCGGGCCCATGTCATCCGGTACACGAGACATGGCCCGGCTCAGCTCCACTGAGCATGTGTTCGTGCCTCCCGCCAGCCTGATTTTCAGGACTCTGCCGCACATGCACAGAGCCGCGGAACTACATGCAACCTCCCCTGCTTCCCCTGCCCCTGCATTTGACATTTATTTAATTATTTATTTACTTATTTATTTATTTATTTAGATTTATATCCCGCTTCTCTTCCCCGGTCAAGGGGAA
>JANHGC010008355.1:77242-92093 GCA_027560395.1 Boaedon fuliginosus
CTTGTGTGCTGTATGATTGGAACTAATTGCTGATCTTATTGTTTTTTATGAAGTTTTATTGCTGTATTTTAACTTTGTTGTAAGCCACCTCGTGTTCCCCTTGACTGGGGAAGAGAGGTGGGGTTTAAATCTAATCTAATCAAATAAATAAATAAATGGCTGCGTCTTACTGTTCAAGATGGGCCTCTGACGACAGCAAAACAGCTGCCTATCTAACTGGTCTGTGAGCACTTGGAATCCTGGCTTTAAAATGCCATGTTTGCTTTCCCTACAGTAAGAGAAAATGCAGTGGAGTCTTCTAAGTTGTTTTCAATATGAATGTGAAGCCACGTGTTTTGGCTTTCTGTACAAGACTCTTGGTATAGACACCAAACACCTCAGTGACTCTCTGTGTGGGGTTCACAAATGAGGAAATTATTTCTTTCCATGACCATGAGCACCGCAAATTTAGAAGCACATGTTGATAATATAAATGTATCTGCAAAGCTCTTTGTGGCAGCAAGGGCCCAAGGCATTGTAATATAAGATGTTTGGATTGCCTCCTTGGAGCATGACTTTATTTTTTTCAGTCAATTTCCTGGAAAGTTTCAAATGCTATGGAGGTTCTCTTTGTGGACTAATAATGTCACCTCCTTTTTCTGTCCTCCCTCCCTTTCTTTCTCTCTGCAATTATGCTGGTGAAGGAAGAAGCTGTTCCAACTACTGTGCCCTGCCCTACTGCATAATGGAAAGTATGAATGATCTTTAAAAAAAATCATTGGGAACAAGCAAGCTCAAGGTGTCTGTACAAAGAGCCCTGGGAACTTAACCTAGCCTGGCAAGTTCACTGTGGTTAGACTGCACTGCAGTCATTAATTAGTTGTCTTTTTGGCTGCCATAATCATCTCGTAAGCCCCTGAGAGCTCCTTCTTTCCATAAAGAAGAACAAAACACCACAACTTTTGTAGCAACAGCAAGATATAAATGCAGTTTCAGCATTTATATTTAACCCTCTTTAAAGATCTGGCCTGCTTTATACTTGTTAGACTCCCACTCTCATAATTATTGTGCTAGCTGGAAATTATGAAAGATCTTGTCTAAATGCATTGCACTGGGATTTGACCCAGATGAAGTTTGGATATAGTTCACATGTCCAGTGAATCATAATTACTTTCAACTGGTTCATTGTTTTCATTGATAAAACTGGATTTATAATCGCCTATTGGCCAAATGCTAAAGTTCATGTGTGGTGTTCGGTCAATGGGATAGAACTAAATGATTAATTATCCTGATTACCTACTGAAATCAACAAGACTATCATGTTTTTCTTTATTTTATATATTTGTCTATTTACTGGATTTGTAAGATTGCCCAACTCAACTCAATATGATGCTAGGTTCCATACAACCGAATATCAAATAGTAAAAATGAAAAAATAACACAACATACATTTGCCTCCCAGCGCCCCATGAAGTTGCAGAGAGTGGGCCTCCTCCGAATACCATCAGCCAGGCAATGCCACATGGTGACCCCATGGAGGAGGACCTAAGGTGGTGAACTCGAGGCATCAACACAATACAATAAAAAAAAATGCTATATAAAAATCACAAAACCACATACACTCACACAGTCGTACAAGGGGGGGGAGGAAGGAGGTTATTAGGGCCATGCTTGCCGGCAAAGCCAGGTCTTCACTGCCTTGTGAAATCCGGGCAAGCTGGAGGTGGTTCTGATTTCCGCGGAAGCGAATTCCACAGGGACGGAGCCGTCACAGAGAAGGCCCTCGCCCGTGGCCCCGCCAATCGGCATTGTCTGGCCAACGGCACTCGGAACAGGCCCTCCCTATGAGATCTAATTGGGCGCTGGGAGGCATACGGTAGCAGCAGGCGGTTTTGAAGGTATCCCGCCCCTAAGCCATGAAGGGCTTTATAAGTTGTTACTAGCACCTTGAATTGCACCTGGAAGACCACTGGCAACCAATGCAGCTTTGTGTGTGGGGGAGGGAATAACAGTCTCCAATAATAAAATATGGAAGCCACCGAAGTGGAGATTGATTTTGTTAGCAGCTCTGTAAAACTTCATGAATGAAATAAAATAATTTTCCATTCAAAGTCTGGCCTGGAGGCATCTTTAAAATAAGAAACTGCAATGTTGGGCACGTTCAGTGTGTTGTTCAGCTTTATTAAAACAAGTTGAGTGATAATTTCCTTTTTTTAAATGAAGATTCTACAGAGATTTTTGGACTCTGTCCTCTATCTGAGATGCTTTTGTGATACACTATGTAATCCAACAAAATATAAGGGCTACTATCATAAATTAGGTATATACAGTCTATTTGTCTCACAATCTCATTATTGTCTGCTGTGCAGCATAAAGCTTTTAAATATTTCAGAAATATTTTCTAATCTTAAGTAGAACTTTTTCCATGCTTAACCACTTGCAGAAGCACCAACATTTTCTGCCCTTTCCTTATTAATAGATTTCTCTTGGGGGGATAAAGTGCTGGGAGAAATAATGGAAGAAGATAGAAGGGAGATATCTTGAGGAACCCATATAAAATTTGTTTATACAAAGTAAATGGGATTTAAATGTGGTAGAATGAATGGCAATAAGTAAAAATATAATTCACTAAAATCCTATGAATATGGCAAGGTGATTATGCCATAATAGTCTCATTTAAAGGTTTTCTACTTGCTCTGCCATCATGCTTCTTTGTCTAATGTGTCTAATGGTGGTTTCTTACTTCAATCCTGTGTTTATTATTTTATCTATTTGTAATATGCAGCTATTCCAAAGTCTACCGTGAGCTGGAGCAGACCATTCGTATGGCCGATGCACAAGAAGACCTTCGGTGGTTCCGCAACACTTGTGGCCCTGGGATGCCTATGAACTGGCCTCAGTTAGAAGTAAGAAGCTGTCACAGGATGATGCCTCCAAGGATGGCTGCACTGCCAAGCTGTAGGTTATAGATCCATGGCTATTAGTCATGATGGATATCTGGAGCTTCAGGGTTGAGGGAGCCATGTTCCATGTGCCTAGAAAAACTAGGACATAAAGACGTTACCCTCTCCTGATGATGCTCTCTGCAATGGATTTCTACCTCTTTGAATACTGAAGTAACTTCAGAATAGCTTCTATGTCCTACTTCTGGTTTTACCAGAACCACATGGTAAACTACTGCAAGAAGTGGAATGTGTTTATTATGTTCTTAAAACTGGAGTTGAGTCATAGTGCAGTTGAAGCATTGGAAACTGAGGCTTTGAGATTAGGGGTTTTTTTTCATCTGCAGGAATGGAATCCAGATGCAACACAAACAATAAACCGAAGAGAGAAACCAAAAAAGAATGAGGGAGGCAACACACCCAATGCTAGTGGAAGTGGGGAAGCAACAGCACAGGGAGGAGACCGTGGCAGGTAAGCATATGAGTTGTTTCCAGTTTGAGCCTGTCAAGATAAAATGTTTAGAATAAACTTGGGTATCATGCACTAGAGTCTCACTATCTCCAGTTGTCCCACAGAGTTAGATATATCAGATATTTATGCAGTAATATCATTTCTTATGATGCTGTGTTCCATTACTAGTGTCAGCAGTTATGAACGTGGCCAAGCCTACACTGCAGAGTGGTCAGATGATGAGGGTGGCAACACTTACAACTCCAATGAAGCCAATGGTGGTGCCAATTCCTTTGAAGAAGAAACAGTTGGTAAAGGCCTTCGTGTACGCGCTCTGTATGATTACGATGGGCAAGAGCAGGATGAGCTGAGTTTCAAAGCAGGTATGCATTTGCAACTTTTTGAAATAGCCATGTCATTTTGGAGGATTATCTGACCTCTGCAAAATGTAGCAGTATAATCTAGAGCACTTTGCAGCCCTAAGAAAACTTTATATTTTGTTTTTAATAAAAAGGCAGTCTTTTGAAGTCCCAGTATGAAGGTTCACTATATTCTTTTCCCACTGATTATTTTCTCATACAAAATCACACACGCTCTTACTTTTTCACACATAGGTTTTATGTATAGTTGTCTCAACATCAAATACACAACAGAATAGTGTATGGAAACACTGTTGGGAGATAGGATGAAATCAGTTAGAGAGGAGATAACAGATTGCTAGTGTGCTCCCAATTTGTAATTTATCATTGTTTTCCTAGGTGATGAATTAACCAAATTAGGTGAAGAAGACGAACAAGGATGGTGCAAAGGACGTCTGGACAACGGGCAACTTGGTCTTTATCCAGCTAACTATGTGGAATCTATCTAATTCTGTCATGTTCTCCTTGTGCTGCCAGAATTCAACCCTCTCCAATCCAACATCTGTCTATACCAGCCAAGTAGCTCTACAGTCATTCACTTAGCACAGTTAGAGTTCCAAACATATTTTCCAATCAGTCTTTTATTTTTTTAATTACATCTCTAAAAAGTATTTTGTGGTAGCTTTACTATTTTACTTTCTTAAAGAAATGAGATATGAAAAGTCAACACTATCACTGGAGGGCTTGTCTTGTAAGTGAAAGCTGATACTTCAAGCCTTTAAAGCCTAACCAACAAAGCTTTTGATTGGTTGGATTTTAATTATAAAATGTAGCTAAGAAACATTCCAAATGGCTTATTCTGTCTAGCATTTATGCTCTGGGGAAAATACAATTCACTCTCATTGAAAAGAAAATGAAGCAAACAAAAATGAGGAGACAGGAAATGTAAGTTTTTTATTTCTTATTTTTCTCTCACCCCTCTGCAGTATATTTCTTACCTATTTCTATTCTAAGAACAGAAGACAAGATATATTTGTTCTTTCCAAGAAGTCTCAATCAGCATTTTCTGCTGCAATAGTCTACATTGATCATCCAGCAATCATCCAGAACAATTGCAGTAACTGAAAGATATGGCATGTGTGGTATGTTATGAATTAAAAGAACTGTTCCATACCAATTTCCTCAATGCCACTAAAATATGTGGCTTGTTCTTCTTCTGAGTTTAGACAGAGTTGTTGAACCTGAGGAACACTCCGTAAAACTCAGTAGACCTCGCTTCTTTCCCTCATCTTCTTTTGAGGAATTGAATTGCAATTCCTGAGTCACACTTTTGAAATACAAAGATTAATCAGAAAATTCTGTTATTTCCAGCCTGAGAACAGGACTTAAAGGAGATGCAAAATTATGAAAACTAATTACCAATTATACACTTAAAAACATATTACACCAGGAAAAGAAATGCACTTACTGTGATTGGTATTTTTTTAAAGTGTTGAAGGAAACACCTGTATGTTCTTGAACAGTGGAAAATGAGCTTAATTAGGCACTTTTTTTAAATTTAAACACTAAGAGGCTTTATTAGAGAAATATATAGGTGATATCAAAGCAACATCCTTTCAAATGAGAATCAAGAGAACAGATGTGTGTGAGAACAAGACCAGACAAAAAGCAATTTGAGATTAGCACTTTTGCAAACTAAGATTAGAAAGGGGTAAATGGAGCAAACAGAAAATTCCTACAGATACCTATTTTATTGCCCCTTGCAATTGTAGGTCATGAGATTTATAGAGCCAGTGCAATTGAAGTCACTGCTGCAACACCCTTTTCACCAATTTATTCACCAACCTGTATCAATCTTTGGGCAAAGGCTTTGTAGGACACCTGCCACATCTCTTTTAATGGGCAGTATTTCAATTAGTCCCTTTTACTGTGTATCTTGTACATAATATACTCTATGTTTATGTGCTTCATTCTAATGCAGTCTTCCCCTTTAGGAACTACTGACTGTACCTATAGTTATTATTGTCTTTGACTCATAATCTCAAAGTCCTTTAATAGTTCAGTCTCTTGGCATGATTGTGCTTCTGATAAATATCTACTTCTGGGGACAACAGAATAACAACTGCCCATCTCATTTGAAGAACAGCCACCCATTTAAGGATTTACAGCCTGTTTTGTGTTCTACCAAGTCTTCCTTTCCTGGTTCCTCAAAACCAGGTAACTGCTCAACATAGATGTCTTCCTAGATTTCTCCATGCAGAAATCCAAACTTTACACCAACGTGATGCACCTGCATATTCCCAGCTGTTGCTATACTGAGCAGTGTTTATATTGAAGTATTATAACAAAGGTCTCATCATAGTCTTCATCTGTTAGTCTTTTGAAATAACCAAGGTCAAGAAACAGAAGCAGCAGGTTTGTTTATTGTAGTAAAGTAAAATAGCAGTATCTTGCAAACCTGTCAAAATTTATCCTCACCATATTTTATGCCAGACAAAATCAAAATGTGGTTATTTTGAATTGAGTAAACTTTTTCCCCCTGCAACAGTTCCCTGCTCCCTTCCCAACACCAGATTTAATTTTTTTTTCACACCATATTTTTTAATATATCCCTTTGCCTTCTAGCATTATAGCGCTGGGCATCCACTTCTGCATTCCATTCAATCTTGAAAACCCATTTTCATACCATTATTGTCTTTCCTTGAAGATCATTCAATGAGTTTCCAAGTATTCTTTTGAAATGTTTTCATTTCCTTGTTTTGCAGGTTTTTTTCAATGTTTAGATTTGTTAGCAAACACTTACTCAATGTCTTTCCAAAAACAAGATTCTTCTATCTGTTCCTTTTTGGTTATGTAGGGGAAATCTTCAGGATGGAACTTTTTTGCTGGATCTCTCTGAACATTGCAGCTGCAATGATTCAGTTTGTGTTTGTGTTTCTGGATCTGATGTGCCATTGAATAATTAGCACATAATGAAGGCTTCCATTGAAGCAAATGGATTCAGGTTGATTATCCCACTATAAGGAGTATCCTTCAAGGTGTATTCTGAACATTAAAATAAGTCATGCTGCATGTTTGTGTGGAGAGATCCAGGATTCTCTATCTCTGCAGTATTGCTGGTATCCAACAACATACCTTCACCACATCTATTACCGAATTTGACCCTTTTTATTTTTGATTCATTGGTTTAAACTTTAAAACCAATACTCTAATATTATAATAGGATGGCAAATATACCCTAGTTTGGCTTCTTTCCATGCTATAGTTCATGGGGCATATTTATGGCCTTATTAATAATGTGTTTTTGAGATGAGGCAGTGGTAACTTCTCCCACTACCTCCTGTCAATACACATTCTGATAGAGAGAAATTCCCTGAAGATGGGCTCCAGCACAAGTCTGAAAGCTCAGAAGACAAAATCTCTGGTCCCGGTGCCTGACCCAGATTGGATCCTACAACATTATCCTGGGACACATATTCGTAACTTCTTTCATCCAGAAATTATTTGCCAGTCCTGGATCTTGCAGTATGAACTTCATTTCTCTTAGAGAGAGGTTTTCTCTTAGCCATGCCATTTGTTCTGGCATATAAAATATAATAATCTCATGTAATTCCTGTTCCTTCAAGTATTTTTTTTATGTTACCCACCATGTATTCACCCACATTATTTGTATGTAGAATTTGGAGCTTTCTGTCAAATTTGTTGCGTATATAACAAATAATTATAACAAATTTGTTGCACATATACATACCTTAAATTTTTTTCATAAACTGAGTAAGTTGCTAGTTAAAGTAAAAATAAGTTAAAGCTAAAGTAAATTGTTTATAAACATGAATAGGTATTTGTTTCTGCCTGTTGTCATTGTTTCATTGACCTACAAATATTGTCTGGGCCAGTTCCAGGAACTGCCTCATCAATTTTACTTTCCTCTCAGGGGCATTTCAACTGAGCTGCATGTGGTTGCATTCTCAATTCTTTTGCTAAATACTCAAATTTCTGAATAGCATCTGGATTCTTATATCTCTTTCTTCTGTGCCACAGGCTTAAACAGGTTTATTTATTTATTTATTTATTTATTTATTTGATTTATATCCCGCCTCTCTTCCCCCAATGGGGAACTCGGGGCTATGTGACTGCATTATTTGGCTGCTTTTCCCTTAGGCACAGTACTATCTATTTCAAACAATGCATTTTCTGGGAGGGTGCTTTTCATCATTCTCCATTTTGACACACATACACACACAAAAGTTGCCTTTAAATTTTACTTCACACTGTTCCTGTGTCATAGATTTTAATGAGAGCAGACTGGACTCCAAAACCAGCTGTACAGAAAAGCATGCAAATCTTACAAATAACTAAATCAATCCAGGCCCTACACCACACTTTGAATTGTAACACTAGTTTGTTTTCCTTTACTCAGGCCACAGGACAATCTTGCTAATTTCTCCCTGTTGAAAGGAATTTTTGTCCTTTCTGCTAAACAACCAATATGTGACAAATACAATGCATCTTTCATTTTCTTAAATAAGTTTGCATTTTGACAAAAATATACACACAGTCTATCTTCTGAAGGAGAATGAGACTTTTTTGTTATTTTTATCATTATATTATTAATGGTCCATTTTCCCTGTGCTACAGTGAGTCATGCACTTGAGAATATTGTCAAATAGGTTCTCCTTGCTTGTTCTTCCTAGGGCAACAGGCTTGCAAATGATCCACGTATGAAGCATCTCCTTCTTTGCAGCTGGTTTTATAAGAAGTCTTGACATTTGACTTTTTTCTGTTTGAGTTACACTCAGAATCTTGCAGGTGATAAATTATAAAATTAAAATTTGCCCGATCTGTCATCTCATCAGCCATGACTCTGACATGGACTATAGTCTCCCACTTCCTGGAAGGAAGATTAAGATCAAAATAATGGTAATTTCCGGCTGGCTACACACTTTTTGTCTCTCAACTTGTCTGGTCATTTCTGATATCCACATGCAGATTTATAACTCACCCTTCTCTGAGCTACTTATTGCAGTGTCTTGTAAAAAGATCTTCATTTGAAATTGCAGGTCTTTCATTTATGAATAAAACTGAATATCTGAATCAGTTTTCTAGCTAAATCTTGTAGCTAAACAACAATAGGATCACTCATTGACAGCTGGATCATTCCAGCTGCTTTCCCATTTTACAGTCTCCCATGGTCTTTGATCTTACTCTGCATTCATGGGTTAGGGTCCAGGACAAAGGCAGTAACTTGCCACTTGGAAAGTATTTTCATAAGGCTTTTTCATAGCTTGAAATATCCCTATCCCTACTCTGGAAATCAACTGCTTTTTTTTCCTAGTCTTTGTTACGGGTACTCACGATGACTCACACTTCTATATCCTTGCTCACTGCTCTGGGCCCATAACCCTGAAGACAGAAGTGATTTGTTTGATCCTGGAGAATGGGGTGAATAAGTCTAGAGGAACAGCTACTTCCTTTAGTCAAGAATCAAAAGATGAATTGTGTAAAATAAAGGCAGAAGGAAGGAACCTGAGATAAGCAACCCTAACACAAAGAACAGAATAAAAGGATAAACTAGGAACTGGTGGGAAATCCCTAATTATCTATTAGGCAGGTTGTAAGGCAGTGAGAATCAGTGCAAATTGGCTAAGCATATAATACAGTAAATTGGAGAAGAAAGCAGTGCTGAGTGCCCTAAACTGAGATGGGAGAATACATATCTTACATCATCTGGAGCAGGAGAACCATTGTCTTATATAAGGAATGATAGAAGAAGAGTATAGCTGATAATGAGGTATGAAAGCATTGAAGATATTTATAAGCTGGCATGGGCTAATAATAGCAGTATTAGTATCAGACAAAGGTGCCTCAAAAGTAATGGGAAGAAGAAGCCAGTTAGATTTCTATGCACATATGCTATAAGCTAAACATGTACATAACTTTTGAACAAAGTTCCAGAACAAGGAATGCTACCCCAAAACTAAGAAATAGTAGAAAAGTGTAGAATTCAGTAAAAATGTTTTTAAAATGAGATTCTATATCCCATTCCCAGCAATATTGGCAAGCTCGCTTGGAAGAATTTTCCAATGGGGTCTTGAATAATGTCCTATTTTTTTTAAATAAAATTTAGAATGTTACCTAGCATCACTCAGTAATTCAGGAAATCTGCTTGAGAATAGCAAATAAATGCTAAATTATTCTATTAGTAGGTCTGGAATTCATGCTTAAATTTTGGATTGTAGAGGATATCAGTGGATAGCTATAGATTAAACAATTAAATGCAAAAACTCAGCCCTTAATAATCTGTGAGAAAGGTGGAAGTGCTTAACTTTCTCTAACTTCAAAATTATTCCTTATATGATTTTTTTTTACAGAGAGAGAGAGAGGAGAGGGAGGGAAGGAGACTTCCTTTCCAATACCTCAGATTTCAATCACAGGACAATCTATAAATATCCAGTATAATAAGTAAATAAAATTTGCATAGAACAAAAAGCAAACTTAATCTTTCTGTTGAGCAACATACAATTGCCAAAACATTGTGTTGAGGAATTCTAACACTTTACTGCAATAAGATTTGTAAATGGGCTTGCTATTGCAGAAGGACCAATGCCTTGCTAAGGGAAGTTATGGACTAAGGCAATAAGGAATATTGTAGATGACTCTAATTTAAAGTCACAAATTTCATCATATTCTATAACATGATGATAAATTATTCTTCTTAAGGACATTACATATTGAATGCTAGTCTTAAGTTAACTAGTCTCACAAAATGGGGAACCAAAATTTACTGAAGTTGCATCTACCAGTAGCAGTATCAATCTAAGAATGGGAAAATTTGTGTTCAAAGAAAATACACACAAAAAGGGTTTTGCCGTGAATTAAATAATTTTGTTCATATAGTGATTATTTTGGGTATAAAATAAACAGAATATCAATTTAAAAATCATTTCATCCAAAAAGAAGCAAAAGAGTTGCTGGGTGGTGCTATTTGTGGATTAAGAAACAGTTGTTTAAAACATAGGTGGCTCTTCTAATATTTGTTAAAATTTACATCAGCTTTGATCATTTGATTTACTGGTTAGGTCTAAAAAGATTCCAAATCCTGACTTTGATGACATAAGTTTTGAAAATATTTATGTATCCTACAAAATCATATGTGAAAGCATTCCTTAAAAGCTATTTATTCTGAACTGCATTTATTCATCAAATTTTGTCAGGTTTTAGTATTTTTATTTAAACGATTGGGGAAATACACATTCTTTTTCACCAGGCCCTTGTCCTGCAGTGGATGGGTTTATCCCGTTATTGGTTAATGAAATTTATATATTTTTTTATTATTACTTTAATTGCTTTGTATAATCTTTCCTTTCACTTATCTACATCCTCACTCTATCTTTCTGTTTTCCAGGAGACATTTTTAATGACTGGTTACGGGCTATAATACTTTTAGATTAGATTCATCCTTGTTAGAATACACAAGACTATGATTAATGTATGTTACAGTATTTAGTTTATGTTCCCTCTTTCGCATATCCCATCCCATCCCTAGGCCTTTCCTTGGATACTATTCATCAGCCTCTGCTTCTTTATAAACCTCTATTGTCCTGGTTCCTCTGAAGTTGGTTTATTTTCTGAATTACTGGACCCAATGACCAGTTGCTCCTGAATAAGTCATGTGGCATACTGGATAATATAAACAAGATATTAATGACCTACAACTGTTTTGTTTTATTTTGTTAGATTAAGATATTTTTGATGAATGCTGTTCTTTCAGCAGTACACCTGCTTTGCGTACATTGATAGTGTAATTTGAAAAAAGAGTTATATAGATATATATGTACGCATGCATACACACAGTAAAGAAGTATCTGTGTAAATGTGCATATGTGTGTGTGTGTATATATATATATATATATGCATACATATATGTATATATAATTATTGCGTATACAAAACTGACTGATCTATGTAAATGTATGAATTTTGATTCTTGTTTGACTTTGTCTTCTTACCATCTCCTGATGTAGCTGTATGTTTACAAGCTGACCTTTTATCATTTGGTATGATCAGGCCACTGGAATCAACTGGGGAAAGGGAACATGAGGATAAACCTAGTATCTAGACCAGGGTTCTCCAACGTTGGCAACTTTAAGACTTGTGCACTTCAACTCCCAGAATTCCTTTCAGCAAAGCTGGCTGAGAAATTCTGGGAGTTGCTAAGGTTGGAGACCTCTGATCTAGACTGTATCCAAGTAATGTGGAATTTCCTTCTTAAAATTTTATTTTTTGTTCAATCTTGAAATTTGAAAGTCCAGTCCAGGCTTGATACTCAGATGTGTCGAACAGTTGGTTTACATGGTTCACATTGTGACCAATTTAATTGTTCTTTTCCTCAGGGTATTTTCAGTGGATTCCAGTCTGGTATTAGGCCTCAGTTTCAAATCATGTTATTGTGTATAGATGCACTGGATTGGGGGCTAGATGCTTGGTAGGATAAAAAGAGAGAAAAGATGCAGGTTGAAGAGAATTAAAATGAGAAGAAGCAGAATTTAGCGTAAGCTTTGGAACAAAAAATCTTAAAAATATCCCACTTGAAAGAAACCCTCTCCACTGCCAGTGCCATTGTAGAACCAAAGTATCAAAGAAAATCTACCTTCCTTGGCCAGAAAATAAACTGGAGAGTGTTGATATTCTCACGCTGCTCCTGGAATGGTACTTTTCTTAATTTTCAGACTGTCCATGGTAGATAGATGGGAAGATAAAGAACTACAAGCATGTATGTATGTGCATTGGGTGTGGTGGGGTGTACATGGAGGCAAGCTTCTGAAGGCATTTATGTGATATGCTGCTTGCTCAATGATTGATTGAGAGCTTCTACCGTGTTTCCCCCAAAACAAGACCCTGTCTTATATTTTTTTTGCCACCAAAAAAGGCACCAAGCCTTATTTTCAGGGGATGTCATCCACTGACTAACCGATTAGTTAGGGGCACACGTATATTGGGCGCATGTTTAAAAATCAAGCTAGGCCTTACTTTCAGGGGAGGTTGTGTTTTCAGGGAAACAGGGTAGTAAACTTGTAACAAGTCAATCCAGGTCCTTTGCAGGGTTGCTGTTATGTTGAGGTGAAGACCCTAACCGATAGAGCACATGTAGCTTTCGGCCCCACCCCACATACCATTACGCAATTTCCTAATAGAAACACAGTTTCCATCACTTAACATTTGTGGCTAAACAGTGGATTTTTTATGATGTGATTCCCCATTTTTGTCCCAATAAGGGACAAAATGGATGCAGTAAGATTTGTTCCCATTTTGCCCCTGAATTGTTCAATTCCACCCAAGTCAGCATTTATTTGTCCCATCCATTTCAGTAACCTCAACATGTTACTGGCCACGGCCTTGATGTTCTTTCAGGTCAGAGGTTATATGAAAAAAATCAAAATATATCCTCCAGAAAAGTTTGTTTTACCCCTTCATAAAACAAGTGTCTTTTATTATGCATAATGGCTACCATAATGGAAACGTTTACAGGAATCTGTGGTATGTATTCACTATGTGACTCCAGGTCTATAAGATAAATGGCAGGCCCAAGAAGAGATTGTGGGTTTTGGTTGATTAAAGCCTACTAGATTTAGAGTGGAGCACTTCAAGTTAGAAGAGTGTGTTACTGTCAACAAAGCTACATATTAGGACAGTGTTTTTCAATTTCAGCAATTTTAAGGTATATGCATTTCAGCTCCCTGAATTTTGCAGCCAAAATGCTGTGGAGTTGAAATCCGCACATCTTAAAACTTGTTGAGATTGAGAATACTGTATTAGGAGATGGAAAGTAACATTCTGTGTCATGCCAGTCTGCCTCTTCTTCCATAAAGAGCAAAAACTATACTTAAAAAATACAATAATAAAAGGATTATTTTATTCATGCATAGTGTGTCTTGCCTTGTTACTTTTGGGGGAAAGGGTAAACTCTCATTATGTCATTGTCAAGAGATAACAGAGAATTGTGTTCCTATACTTGTTCCACTGTGTAGAAGTGGGACTTCTTCATTTCATATGGCTATTAAAAATTACAGGAAACTTCAACTACTTCTTGTTATTGTACTTAGAGAAAGCATACAAAATGTATGCTAACTCATTTTTACTTTGCGGGGAGGAAAGAGCTTATATTTATGGTTGCTATTGACATTTGAAAACATCTGAAGAAATTTGAGGTAAATCAATGATTTGGTGCATGTCACAGTTTATAGTAATAACTTAGACTTATATACCGCTTCACAGTGCTTTACAGCAGTCTCTAAGCAGTTTACCAAGTCAGCATATTGCCCCCAAGATTCTGGGTCCTCATTTTACTGATCTCAGAAGGATAGAAGGCTGAGTTGGTCAGAATCGGAACTGCTGAATCGGAACTAGCCTGCAATACTGCATTTTAACTGCTGCATCACTATGGCTCATCATGTGATTCACCTAAGTCTAAATCATTATTAGCAAATATTCTACAGTTATATTTATGCATGCACACACATTTCAGGAAATGGCATTATTTTCTTACAATGGAGTAATTTCAAGAGTTGTACTCCATTAACAATCAATAATAACTGTTAGTCCATTGGATATTCTAATATTTACCATAGAAGCTTTCTAAAAGTCAAAGTCCTTGTTGTTAAAGGAAATCCAGACAAAGAATACACATGTGCTCTGGAAACATACCTGCAATTTAGAAACAAGTATTCTGGTTGCCTCAGTTCCTATGAATTAAAAACATCTGGAAAATATACTGAAATTTGACTAGTAGTTTGGAAGACATCTATAGGTTTTCCTGCTAGGTTAACTCAAGCATAATAAACAAACCGAATTTCCTTTGGCCATTATGTCTGAACAAATAATCTTCCAGAATAGCAATTATTGCCTACAAGTGTTCTCTGTTGCATTATTGTCACATAAGTAACTTCGGACTATACAGTGCATCCCAAAGAGTGACTTTGGACCAGTCACTCCCATTCACAGCGTTTTTTTTTGGGGGGGGGGGGAAATAGTATTTATTTATTTGTTTGTTTATTTATTTATTTATTTATTTATTTGATTTATACCCCGCCCCTCTTCACCCAATTTGGGGACCTCGAGGC